>BMAW01028930.1:0-56122 GCA_019974015.1 Nephila pilipes | reverse complement strand
AATCTCGGAGTAGCCTTTTTTAACAATGTATGAAATGTTGAAATTCATTTTTTCCTTTATAGGGAACATATGTTAACATGAAATGTATCGTTAAAAAAACGTTTCTACCCACATATCACACTTTAATAATAAAAAAAAAAAAAAAATGTGAATAAAATGTTTTATCGCCCGCTAAAATTTAAAAAACATTGAATAATTCTGCGATGTTTGCAAAGAGGTTAATGGATATGTAAACACAAAACTCTCCAATTTTCAAGGATTTAAGTAAAAGGAATATAAAGTTACCGTTTCATTTTCTTAACGTCAGACGACATGACGTTTCTCGTAATATACGAGCGTTCTCCAAGATAAATGAGGTACAAATTGCTTAGAAATATCCTTTGCCAAAGCTAGCTTCTTTATTTTTTTCTTCACGCCCACCGATGAAATATGTCCTCCCCCACTGACATAATTTACTATACCCCAAAAGCAATTAGGTCTGCAACACGAGCTGAGTAGACTGCTGCTGAAACACGCAAAAAAAAAAAAAAAAGCCTATATATTTCTTTAAAGTTACGTTAGCAGAAAAATATATCAATATCAAGAATTTAAGAAAAGCAAAACAAACAGAAAAAGAAGTTGCACTTTTCTTTAGTACGATTTTTAACCCTATACATTCGCAAGTCTACGCTGCAGAAACATGTATTAAAGCTGTAGATATCGGAAGACTGTACTACGGAAACACCAATGTGCGTCTGTTATATTTTATGAGATAAATGAATTATTATTATTATAATGTCAAATACATATACGTACATAAACATATGGTACCGGCAATAAAATGACAATGATTGTTGCAATTGGTGCCAAAAGGCCTTTAAATGGTCGGAGGTTTCTGTAGTTAAATGATTATACTCTGTGCAAAGAAGTATGCTAAAAAGAACATGAAACACTTTTAAATAATTTCAACTACCTAAAGTTATAGGTTATCCAATTGAAAGGAAATTTTCGAATGAAAAGAAAACCACAGGGTGAAAGTAGTATGTCTGAAAAGGATTCATTGATTGTCTATTAATCCCCTTTGAAGCAATAAGATGGATATTAGTGAGGGACCTCGCAATTTTGAACGCCGGCCAAATGACAACAAATGAGCTGGTACCTCCCTCTCCAACTTCCACACAATGCCCACAGGAAGACTTGGAGCGTCGACAGAATTTAACGGACATCAGCCTCGCCACACGAAGGGTTAAACTCGGCGGCGAGCTAGCGACCATGACCATTAGGCTACCATACCACTCGTTTGAAAAGGAAAAACGACTTGACGGATCACATGCATACATTTAACGTTCTGGAAAATAAAAAGATTGTCGAATAAGTTCCGAAGCACGAATCACTGGAGATTTCATACAAACATCCAATACATTGTTCAACATGTTCTGGTAACACTTCACAACATTTAGGGTACTGCTTTGAAAGACTTCTTAATAAAAAAAGTTATAAAAATGAATTTGATAATAAAATATTATAACTTCAGTTTTCATATACTTTAATTTAAACATTAATTTCTTTATTCCATGTTCACAAACGTCGTTTTTTTAAATCATTATACACCTACTGAAATGATTTAAATACTACGCACCTCGATCTGTGGGTGTATATTACAATAATCAATCTCGAGAGTTCACGGTTAAAACAAGTTAAAAAGAAAAAACAAGTTAATTTTTGAAAAGTGGTCGGGTACGGCATTTATAGTGTAAAGAACACAATAGCCCCTTGGGTAGCTAATATTTGTTGGCAGAGCTTCATTCATATAATATCCATTTAATAATTTTCATTCTGCATTAGTTGCTATACTAAAGAGAGGGGGGAAAGCTAATTCGAGGTCGAAATCTTAAAACAAAATTTGTAAGGATTGAATATTTATTAGTGTCGCAATTGGAAGAGACATGAGAGCTATTTATTGTTTTTTTAAATTTGAAACACGGTGGCGGTTCTAGGAAAATAGGCCTCGAACTCTCGTTGCGATTAAAACATCACTAGCCACAAAATAGCGAGCATAACCATTCGGGTACTCCATACGCTGTTTCAAAGCAGTAAAATAATGTTTCCGTTCTTGAGAAATGTACTAGCCATGTAAAATTGTTCACATATATAAGAACCAGTAAAAATTTAATGCAATAAATATCTTCTCTGTATTCTTCATTTAATCATAAAAACTCGATATATTTTAATCTGATTCCTACAAATGGAGTTTTGAAAAAATAGTAATAAATGGTTACGCACATAATTAATGTAGATGTGCATTCAATTTTATCATAAAAATTTGAACAATATTCCTTTAGTTATAAAACAATTTAAAAAAAAAAATTCTTCTTTATCTCTCTCTAAATAGCGTATCTAAAATATCTATTGTTCATTTTAATAATTAATAAAGTAATTTGTATAGTTTGTTTTTTTAAAATAATCAGTAAGAATAGCGTAAAAAACGAAGGATTACTTGTATTTTTAAGAAATCGTGAATGAAGCTTACTTTTTAAACACTGTGAAATACCACATAGATATCTGTATAGCAAGCTAGACAAACTTTCAACGGATATTACGGAACTAGGGGGGATCCTAAGAAATTCCCAGAATCGGCTGACTTCCCACCGAAGGGTTGTAAATCTCCTTTTGTCAACGTGTCTTTACCATGTATCCTTGCGCATTGAGGCGGGACTTTTAATATTGCTTTCCCCTCTTTCCCTGCTTAGTTTGCTGACTCAACAAATTACAAGCAGGGAAATAAATTAATTTTTTTTTAAAAATATGCATTTGAAAGAGCATAAAAAAATGAAGGTTTCTGTGGAATTACTTTTTTTTTCTGATTATTCAAAGTATTTTTATGATCAATTTAGTGCGCCGGATGCAAGTTTTCAGATCTTTAATGAAAATTTAAAAATACTTGCAAAAATCAGAAAAAAAAAGTAATTCCACAGAAACCTTCATTTTTTAATGCTCTTTAAAATGCACTTTATTCCATGCAGTTTAAATAAATATTCTAGATGTGAGACTTTAAGTACGTAACTCCATAGGATTAACATTAGGTGGGGAAATTCGTGGTGGCGTGTCGACGGGGGCCTTAAGAGTAAGAAGCCTCTTGTACACTTGTTTTTAATATAGAATGGACTAATTGTTTACTAATAACAGTAAAACAGGAAAGCTTAAAAATGTGTCGTAAAATGTTGAAAAATGATGATTAACATCAATGAATTCAACAAGTAGACAAATATGTTAGGTTTGCAGTAATGAGATAGATCAACAATCAGTTCGGAAAATAAACTTTCTATAGGATAAGTGTCTTGATCAAGAGTGTTTTGTGCTTAGAATAATATTAGCGGCTAACTCTACAACAATATTTCGAATTATGCACCCAAAAAGGAGGTTATCTAGCCGCTAAATAAAACTAAAACTCGAGAACATCTCTTAAGTGTTGTTATTAAGATAACTAGTAAGATTCTCAAACATCCGATTGGATAAAAGAAAACTAGAATTGTGCATATTTAAAATATTATCGCCGAAAAATGTCTGCTTGACAAGATTTAAGCCCAGCTAATCGACGAGTACTGAAAATTGTGCAATAATGATGCCGAATCAGATTCATCAAAAGGGGGGGGGGAATCGAGACTGAACCCTATTGAAAAAGAATCTCATCCACACTTTAAGAAGCAAAAATGTATCAATTTTCCTATCAATTCGTGACATTGTGAAACAAATATATTCATTTATTATACCTTGAATTTAAAATTTAGAAATAATTGATGAATGCTCAAATTTCACTTCAACATCCTAAGTTCATAACACATACAGCACTACAGTATAGGAGATGAAAAATATGGAATATACTTTCTACAAGAAAAAAATGGAATAGTTTCAGAACTGGTTGATTATTTAAGTGACACAAACAACACCATAATTACTGGCAAAGTATCTCATAATTCTGAGCCACAGTCAAGTGAAGAAAAGGTTGATTCCTGAGACGGCATTCCACTTTTTTAACTTCCACATAACCCCAACGTAAGGACTTCGCATCCGGACAGGTGAAACGTGCATTAACTCCGTGACACGACTGGTCTTGAGTCGCAAACAGGACTCGAACCTACAACTCGACTGAAATACCGCCGGCGAGAGCTCATGGTCAGACCACTTGACTAGCGAGGCCATAATTGGTTAAGAAAGAAATGAATAGAAGACTAGAATATATTTCTCTCCGAAAGACAACGAAATTGTAATATATTTATCTTGGAGCGTTTTTCTATTTGGGGGAGGGGGACCCATTCTGAGTATTCATCCCGTTAACATCGCGGGAAGACAACCTTAACCTGTACCATAGGTGAAAAATACTCCCCCCTCCCTCATGTAAATTATTTTTGTAATATTTTTAAGAGACCGAATTACTAGTAACACAGATTTTTCCCGTAATCATTTATGGCGTCAGTAGGGATACCATTATCATTTAAAAAAATTCGCTTTCGTTATGTACTTTTTCAGCTACATAACAAAGGAAATTCATCTGAGGGAATATTTCACCCCTCATACCGGTTTCTAAAATTTGTTTAAAATTATTTCGTGAAGATTTAAAATGCTTTAAGAATCATAATTATATTAATTTGTGTTTCTAGTAAGAAAATTATACAAATGGAGGTAAGAAAATTTTTAAATGTTTTTCCATTCACATTCAAGCAAGGAAGATGTTGTTTATGTACAACGAAAGAAAACTGAAAATATACTTCATTTGTAAAAGATACCGCAATATTATTTTCAATAACTGTAAAAAATAAATTTTAATTTTCATCAAATATGAAATTCTTTTTTTCAATATCATTTGCATGAGTGTGTTTTTATTAAAAACTCAAAATAAAATTAATTTACTCCTCGATATTGTTAAAGTGATTGTTTAGATACCTTTTGAGAGTTTAGGACAATACCCAGAGAGGCAGTCTACACATTTTAAAGTGAATGAGTACAATCCTAAGCTTTGAACACACGTTTTTTTTTCCTTGGAAGAAGCTCAAATATTTAAGTCCAAATAAAAATGAGGTCAGTTGTAATTTATTGTTACAAAGAAGTATAATTTTTCACTACATTTTAAATGCAATAGAAACACTACAAACGATCGATCTCTCCAAACATACTGAAATCACATCAATTTATGCAATAAATTGAAAATGAATTCCTTAAAAAATAAATAAAACAACAGCAAAACATATCAGATACTATTTTTAAAAAATAACAAAATGAAATCCCAGAGAATTACAGAAAACATTTATCGATGCAAGTAATAATTTTTAATCCCATTTTTAATGTATTCCTAATTCCGAAGCTGCTTTTGTGTACATGAATCTCGTTTTTTAGATCAGTTTCTGACACTTCAACTTAATTTCTCTCTCATTTAAGAAACAAAATATGTATCCCCTTCCTTTTCTCTTCTTTTTCCTCAATTTTTAAGCCCTGCCTTCTTTCGGATTGTGAATGAACTCAAAATTTTTATGATCATGTAATGGCGCAAATGATGTGATTAAATCCACATGATTGGTTGGTTTTAGTAACACTTAGTGCGTTATTATTGAGTTAAGGGTTATTGGTGACGGACCTTGCAATTTTGTACCTCGGTCAAGTGAAGAGGATGACACTCAAGCTGGCACCCCATCTCCTAACTTTCACACTAAGCCAACGGGAGAACTTTCAGCTATGACGAAATGAACGTGCATCAGCCCCAGCTACACGGCGGATCTTTAATGGCTTCAAGGCTCGAACCTACGACTCAACGAAAACCGCCGACCGCGAGTCCGCTACCATGAACCAATAGGCTACCGCAGCCTGGATGCCAAAAGAAGAAGCTATAATACTCAATGCTGATTAAAAAAAAAAAATTGAATGTTTCACTTTACTTACTAAACACATATTTTCAATTTTAAAGTGTATAAAGTAAATTTTAAAGTGTTACAGTATAATCACATATCTCCAGTAATTAGTGCATAAGTTTTCACTTTCTTTCAAAAGAATACATTTTTGACATAATTATTCAAAAACAGAACACAATCAAAACTTAGAACCAACCTATTCTAATTTATGTAACTGCAGATCATTTGAAATGGTCAAAATCAAATTATGAGAATACAGAAGGCCATCAATTTATTCTTCTCACAATTGGTTGTGGTTAAACGGGCGTCATTAATAAGACCTTCAAAAAATTTATTCCCATCACACCACATTTATATCTGAACACCTTTTTGGAATATCTTTTTCTAAAACCGCAAACCACATATAATATGCGATACTTCACTCGCCAAACTCAATCTAATCCATTTACATCACAAACGTCCTCGCCAAATAACAAAAGCACGCCACGAATTGCACAACCAACAACAAGAAGACAAGTAAAAGCGACAGTTAAAAAGAAATCAAACTAAAAATACCACCTCGCCCCTTTCCACAACACAACGAGCTTTCTAATTTAAATACAAACTGCACCTGCTCCTTTTTGTTGCCGTCCCCCCACCCTTCAAGCCGGCAAAAGACGCCAAACTGTCTGGAACGACTCGGATCGACGTCAGCGAAAAAGGAGAGGGGGAAAAAAAGAAGAAGAAAAAAACCAACATGTGCGGAGAATTGCGCCTAATCTAAGCAAAAGCCTAGACAAAGAACGGCGACTCAAGTTGCGAAATCGTATTCACCTGATGCAAACCTCGTGTCCTTTGCTTTGCGTGTTATTAAATGATAAGAAAAAAGATTAATTAGCGAACTGAATTATTTTCAGATTAATCATCAAGACTTGAAGGAAATATGCAAACAGAAAAAGAAGAATATATTAAATTAACCAAACAAAGATTACAATAGTACTTTAATTTTAAAATTTAGTTGCAGATAAATTGTTCTAGGACCAGAGGAGTGAACGGATAATAAGGATTTATATGGATCAAATGGCCCAAACCTTTAATTTTGTTAGTCCATAAGGAAACGATAAAACGGAATCGAAAGGATAATTTAAAATTTTTTTAAAACAAATTAAAATGCATTTCATTAAATTAATGTCCTTTTAAAACTACACAGTGGGTTATTAGAGACGGGAATTTACCCATTTTGAATCATTATTTAGTTATACGGATGAATTCCTGAGATGATATACGAGTATCACTCTGCTAATCCTCAAATCAGATATCTGAGAATTTTAAAATTTAGTTGCATTAACGTTGAGTAAAAATCAAATATGATTTGGTTCTTGAGCAGCAATGTCGCATTAAAGGGTGCAATACGAGATTCAGGCAACGGACCGAGTATTTCGAAGACCCTGAGCTGGTGCCTCACTTTTTTAATAATCCCGACACGCCAGAAGAGGATTTTGCAGTACTTTTATTATTATTATTAGCCCTTTCGCAAAGACAGGCCCAACGTGAGCACACCGCTCGGACCAGAGATTTCTTCAATGCTAAACCAAAATCCACGAAATTACGCAAAGATGGACGCGTTAATTTATTATGTCCTGTACAGTATATATGCGGTAGATGCTTTATGCATCCAAAATAAAGAATCGTTGAGAGTATCCCGTAATCCGTGTTGGCCAAAGATAGTAAACCCCATAGGAAAAAAAAAAAAAAAAAGATCACTAGGGTATCTCCGGTTCATGATCCCCGCACTTACCTGAAAAAGTAAACCCCTGAGGAGTTTAATGCACGCAAAAATATCGATATTGCAAAAATAATACAATAAATTTATTAACAAGTACAAAATGTAGCTGGACCCAGATAGTTTTGAAATTTTTCCGCACTATATATATATATATATATATATATATATATATAGTTTAAGTTTTAATATGTATTTCGAAATACTATCTTCCAGGGGCGTAAGCTCTTAAGTACCACATTAAAATTAAATGCGACTTTCTCGCTAGTTTTGATCAAAGATGCGCATACACACCTACGCGTTAACTTTTAATCGTGAACTAGAGGTATAGATTACAAGGAGATGCTAAAAAATACATAATGAAAAGTTAGAAGGATTGTGGTCAACCGACTAAGTATTTTGTACTGTTGAAAGCTAAGCAATGCTTCACACACAAACAATTATGAGAAGTCGCTAGGCTTTTTCTCCGTCGAGTAAAATCATTCACAGTAAAACAGGTTTTACATGGATAAGCCTATACAAGTATTTCTATTAAGAAAACTGGAGTGAAGAACTTGGCGAGTAAATGTGGCGCCTAATATTAGTTCTATGTCCGTGATACTCCCATTATATGATAAATCACTCATATTCAGGATGTGAATGAAAAAACATATGAATATGATAGTATTCTTTAAAAAATTAAAACATTGACTGGCGATACGGTCATTCAGGGAGTATGTTCCAAATCTTAAATACAGTACTCCCTGTGTAATCCGGCACTTCATCTTTCCAGCCTACCAGTAAAGACAGCCTTCAGGCTACCGTCTACCGGCCATTTTGATTTCGTCAGCTTAATGTTAATCCTTCGGAATTTCGTTCTCCTCACACTTCGGAATTCCTTACATCTTTACTATTTGATATATATGAATGCAATGAAGTGCATTTGAAAGAGCTAAAAATAATGAAGGCTTCTGCAGAGTTACTTTTTCCCTCCGATTTTTAAAAATATTTTAAAATATATTTTAAGGACCAAACAAACTCACAAACGAATCATTAAAATAGGGATAAAAATATTTTTTAAAAATCGGATGGATTCCGCAGAAGCCTGTATTATTGTGTGTTCTTTCAGATGCACTTTATTGCATTCAAATAGGAAAAATTTGAGAACGAAAATCGAAATTCTGAAGGAACATAAAGCTGACGAAATCAAGATGGCCGGTAGACGGGGCCTTAATCAGATTAAATCAGTAAATACTGTGCTTTTACACAGGCAGACAAGCTTTAAAAATTTATGCTTTCTATTTCAATGGAATAATGTAGGATATCTATATAATAAAGTACATTTTTTTTACAATACACGGTTTTTGCCGTTTAATTGCATTGTTATTAGTAATTTTCAAATCATCCGGCTGTTCTTCGGTCCGAAACCAGCCGAAATATTGTAGAACAAGCCGGAACCGAGAAAATATTGTATATTGAAATATAATAAGAACAATCCGATCTGAATGAATTTTTTAGCTTCAGTAGAAGTATGGATTGCACGTGTTATCAAGTTCTACGCGTTTTGATGCAACGTTAAGATTTAATTTCTGTGTGAGTTGAACTAGTTTTGTCTACAACGATATTTACTCCGTACCGTTTATTGTATTCTCTCCTAATGATTTAAAATACTTTATGGTTGTTTTTAAAGAATAGGATCCAAACTCAGATCCCATCTCAAGATAAAAAAAAAAAATACTCCACATTTAGCATATATGGTGACTTTGGTAACCTACGAAGATCAGCACATTTTATCCTTTCACTCGTATCTGTCTGAATCAATTGACATTTTTTTTTTTTTTTTTTGGAATAAAATGTCTCCTATATTTCGTTTTTCTCCGGGATGCAAATGGATTTTTTTTATATGTTAAAAAAAAACAGTTGCATATATATAAAATATAGTTAATTTTTTAGGTAACTTAAATGCCTTCGACAAGGAAAAATGAGCTTATTTTGTGTCAAGTTAACATAATCCTCGCTGTACAATTAAAAACCTTATTAAAAAAATCTATCAAAGTCCTTGCTCAGGAGGACCTTTCCAATCGTCTATCTCACAAGACTTGGAAGAATGCTGTCTCCAATCAAATAATGGTCCAAAACACACAGCGGTCGCTGAATTCCGCTTAGCCACCGGATTGCTTACAAAAACATCTTTACAGATTCAAAATTGCTCCTTCACCGGCTTGCACTCTGTGCAGCTCTGGTGAAGATATGGACTCCGCTCATCTGCTCCATTGCCCAGCGCTTCGAAAGCCTTTTCTTTCCGAACGTTACTGGGAGGCTAGAGACACGTTGGAATAATGAACTTTGTTGCAGCATTTCTTGTTCTTTTGTGTGTGTGTTTTGTTCCCTTGTAAATGTATTATAATTGTTCCCCCCCCCCTTTCTTTTTCTTTTGTTGTAACTGTTTGTAATGTGCCATTAGAAATAAACAAAAAAAAGTTAACATAATCTCATTTTGTAAGAATTAAAATTAATGAAAGCCATATTTTAGCATAAAAATGTCTAAATGTTTGTGTATCTGTTTATACAAAGTCAATTATATTTATATACATAAATAACTCTGGATGAGCAATTAATAATAAACAGTTTTAAGAATTTGCTGAATACTTATAAGTATAAAATTCTATGTACTGAACACAATTATAATCTTAAAATATGAATTTAATAGAATTTTTTTAAAAAATGTTACATTTCAAGATTCAAATTTTTCTTAATTTTTATACAAATACTGCGCAATACTTAAAATCTGTAAGTGTTTATTTTTTTTAAAAAAAAATTACGTTCTCTATACAGGAAATAGTCTCCTTTTATAATACGCAACTTATCAGCAATATGGATAAAGTAGATTTTTAGGAAAGTGTATAAGAATCATTACTAACCACATTTTGAGAATAACGCAAACACAGATATTTATCAGTATGACGTGGCACGCCCGTTTGAAATTTTAAAACCCAATTTTCGCTCGTTCTACTTATGTGATAGTGACCATTTGTTAACGTCGCACTAAGAAGCAACACAAGGGCCATGGACGACGCAACTCGGTAATTTTGAGCCTCGATCAAGTGACGAGGACGATACCTGAGTCGGCACCTTCCACTTAAAACATTCACACCACGCCAAGGGAGGAAAAGGGAGGCGATGAAAACCACCAGTCGCGAGACCGCGACCAAGACCACTAGGCTACAGCAACCACAAAGTTCTATTTATCAAATTCTCCAAAATAATACATCTACGGAATCAACGAAACGCATCTGTTATCATAAAATATTTCTTTAATCTCTCAAAGCGCCCCCTTTTTTTAATAGCAAAATCAAAAAGTGCAAATTTTGAAGAATTTTAATACCTCAGTTATCTTGGAGACACACAACATCCGAATTTATATACGAAGATTGGCAAGTTTTTATGCCTTAAAATGTTTTCAGAGCTTGGTGCAGACTCTTTTGCAGTAGGTGTTCTTAAGACCATATCAATATCCAAAGACTAATGAATGAGCGAACAAGAGCCAAATCTGGCTTAGTCAAAACATTTGTTGTAAATCGCACAAGTTTTTTTTAATAAAATAAAAAAAAAAATAATACGAAAAAATTTGAAACACTGTAAAAGGGTTAAAATCCCAAGTATGACTTAAAAATCCAATATTATATAAGAACGGAAAAAAGTTACGGTAGAGGTTTTCCTCCACCGAGTCAGAGAAATTTAAAACAGATTTTTTTTTTTAAAAGGCGATATTTAATGACTATGTTGACCAGCAAGTAGCCCATATATTATTATCTAATGTAACTACATATAATTCAACGATTTAGTAATACCGAAACCTTTCCCGTCATAACATCTTAACCGTCACCGTTATGACTTCCCCCCTAAAACAAAAAAATGAAATTTACATCATGCAAATTACATAAACCTTTCTTCATTTTTCATACACATACCCTCCCCCCTCCTCCGTCACTTTCCAAGCGACCGCATTTTTTAAGAAGGAAACATTTCTCTTTTCAAAAGCATTTTGGATCATTCGTTAAAAAGAAAACCTTGCATATGACTTGTTCTAATAGTAAGGAGAGAGAAAGAAAAAAAAAAAAAAAAAAAAAAAAACTACCTTAATAAATATTAATTAACACAAAGAACGGAAATGGAATGTGGATCCTCACTTCCTGATACAACTATTCACTCGTTTCTGAACAAGTGTAATTAGCTACACATTGAAACAAAAATAACCTTTTTCATATAAACAATATATACGGCACATTTTAGCAATTAATAAGGTACATGAAAGGCTTTATCATATTCGCTCTTATTTGCACGACTTTACCATACGAAGCATGCTCTAAACCTGAACTTCATTTTCAAAAACCAAATTTGTCTCAAAACAAAGCAAATTTCAATGGATACTGTGACGTTTAGCCATTCTTCATTTTCTCTTCACTAACCCAGGAGACTTTTTGGTAATTTGAATGCATACAATTACAACTCCTTGCCAAAGAAAACGAAACTGATCAGGTAAATTAGATGGAGATAAGTGTAATGAATGGAATTTAGGATAGAAATATATGAGCAAAATAGAACCGAAAGGAAAGAGGAGGGAGACAGAGAATAACGACAAGCTGTAACGATGTTTGTAAACTGGAGTGGATTATAGTAATTAATCGTTTGGATTGAAGTTAGTTGGAAGTAACTACTAAATAGAATAATAGGAGTCGCAATAATCGAGAAGTGTTTAAATCGGAATGATGTGATTTGGTAAGCTAATACTTTATTATTTGAATATGAACCAGGATTAACTGAGTTAATAAGAATTCAAGAGAGAGAGAGAGAGATCAATCTTGCATACTCGTATATTCCTTGATAGATAATAAACTGTGGCGACTTTTCTCTTTCGTATCTTTAATTGGAGTTTCGAACTTATACGAGTATTGACAACTTAATTAGATTTTAAGATGGCCGTGGAGTTAAATAATGATGGAAGGCCGTTACAATACGCATTAGATTGATTTTTTTTTTAAAAAAAATTTTCAAGTAACATGTCATTCGCCTATCCAATCTACGACTCGATTTTAAAGGATATTTGTGAATGCAGAATTTACGATTCCTCAGAATTCACTGATAATGAATTGGTAGAAATTACAGCTATCTGTAATTGAATCAAATTCAAAAATTAAATAAAAAACCGGTACCTTCTCGACAAAAGCTAAAATTGCCAACTGTACGTATTTTCTAACTACCTAATATTGTATCAAAAATAAAGTAAAAAAGAACCATAAACTTTACCTTCTAGAAACAATTTATAAAACGGTGCAGTGCATTTTACATACAAAATTGATTTCAAAATTAATGGACAGGGCTAAAAATATTTTAATGAACCAAACATAACATGAAAAGCTTTCCCAGTCAGATAAAAAAAAACGCAATATACAGATAGAATTTCGGTTATATGCATACAAATAAAGCATGAACAACGGTATAATCTATGCCTTGTAACTATTGGCATAAATTGAATTTATTAGCAATATTTTTAGCGTTTTGAAGCATTACACAAGCTTATTCTGTCAATAAGCAGTTAGCAACACGTACCCATGTTACAACAGAATTCTTTATAAAAACCAACATTTAGTTATTCCGCATGACTCAGTACGGTGCCAGTTAACATATGGGTAGCTTCGAAGAATGTAAAAGTAAAGAAAATGTCTATAAATTTCCAGACATGTTCGCTCCCCCGGTCTCCACTTATGTCACGCCATGAAAAGTTTAAAGTCTGCGCAAACAAAAATACAGCAGACTCCCCGTCCAATTCTTCGAAAATTCCAGAACAACCATTCTGGTAGCATCCTGTTCAGCTGATTTCCTTAGTGCTTATTGTCAATTTTATTTTTTTAAGAGAAGTATCACTAATTTAAGTATTATTTTTCTATAATTCGAAAAATATTAACGCAGAATATGTATTTAGGAAATTTTGTCGCGCTTCTTGTTTACGACACCATGTGCAAGTTGCGATTCAAAAAATTTGTTTAATATATCATCGTATTACGCTTCCATTACTTATTACAATTAAAATATTGAAATTTAAAAATATTTGTTCAACGATTGTGTTTTCAAAAATTCTGTTATCGTTACTTTTATGAAAGAAAAGTTTGATAATGGCTTTCACTAATACTTATTTTTTACTGTTCATATAGGTCATTTAACATTCAAAGCAAATACAGAATAATGTTTTGTGTTAGTGCAGTTTTGTAAAAATGACTTACAAATTGCGCATGCATGCGGGGTTTCTTTCTCGGACAAATTTCATTAGCAGCACATGTCATTGAATTTTAAAAAATGCTTCCCTATGTTTACAAAAAAAAAAAAAAAAAAAAAATCATTTAATAATCATCTTTTTCCCTTTCTTAAAAGATGACAGATAAGCAGACGAGTAAGTATTACCAATAAGACTGAAAATGATTCGGGAATAAAATATTTACCAATATTTTTAAAGCTTTTATTCTATTTAAAAAACAACTTTATTTCATTCTGATTACAAATAGAAAATGCGATATAACTGATATAACTGTTGTTAGAACTATTACAACAATTTTATGTATGTATGTATGTATGTATGTATGTATGTATGTATGTATGTATATATATATATATATTATAAGATAAACCAAATTGTTATGTAATAGCACCAATTCACAAACAAATCCGGATTTTTTTTTTCAAGGAACACGAGATCTTTATGAATTGGATTTCCACAAATTTCAAGAACTACCTATTTCGTATTAAAAAAAAACATTAATTTTAAATGATAGTTTATGGCTCATCCTTAAAAATTCTATCATCAGACAAATTACCGTAGCAAGCTGGTATATGCGAAATGTTGAACTCTTCTAGCTCTCTGCTCTAAATTACTCCTCAATAAAACACAATTTATTACAAAAATAAGAAATATTTTACTTGGTTAACACTCACACCATTTTCTAGGGAGCCAACGAAATTCCGCCATTCCCCAACTGCGATGAACTTCCAACACAACTCATAAGACCGTCCGTAACAAAAGTGCCTCAAAAAATTCTTCTCAAATTGTTTCAAACATTTTCAATTTTTTTAAAAGTAAAAACCTAAATATCGCTATTTTACAACGTTTTTCTGAATTTCACTTGGTGTGTGTGTGTGAGTGTGTGTGTGTGTCATCAAATTTTCGATCGTTAATTTAACCAACTTCCCAACAAGCTAGAGCTTTGAAATTTTGGGAATCGTTCGTACTGGCCTAACAATGCAATATTTAGACGTTTGCGAGAAGTTTTAACTAATATTTCAATAATTTTAATAAGTCAAAATATTCTTTCCTCTCGGCGCTTTTAGGATTGAGGGAAAAAAAATTTCCCCCTTCTGGGAACACCGGGCACTCCCCACACCGCATGAGGCCTCGTAAAACTATTGTACTCACAAAGGGGAGATACTATCTCTCCTTTACTATCTCCGAGATAGTAAGGGTTGCTGACTTTTAGACAGTAATCATTCGCAAGAAAGAAAGTTTCCAATATTTGGCACCGTGTCTTATCACAATAATTTTTTCTGAATTCTGGTTCCCATTTTTTTTTAATAGAATGACTTACAAATTTTCAAATGCATGTTTTGATTTTATGAGTATTATGAATTTTTCAATACGCTCACAAATATCTCTTTTTTAGTAAATTTTAAAGTTAAAAATAACCAACAGTTTTAAGTAATATTTCAATAATTTTCTTTAATAAACTTTGCCACCATATAAAAACGTTGTTTTTAAAAACGTTGGTTTTTATATCGAATTATTTCCCCCCTAACTTCTAGGCAAATGTAGAAACCAACGTAAAGCTAGCACATAAAGTCCATTCCGATAAGAGGTCAAAATCCACCTGGGTTAAGCCCTCTAGCAAACTTTGTCCCATCCTTCAAAAAATGCTCATTATCTAATGTAAAAAATATTATAGAGAGACAGTAAAATTCCTTCCTATTCAAGCAAAATAAATTCAGTAAAGAAATTTGGAGGTATAAATCCGAAACTTAAATAACTTAATTAACACTAACATGTGCACACATTAATTGTGTGTGGGTTCATAATAAAACTATTATAATGTGAACAATAAGAAAGTAAATCTTTTATATGACATTGCTTTTGGTGCATGAATTCGTCGTGATTTTTGCCAAACCAGACCAATATCACCAGTGATTGGATTGGTGTTATTGGGGGGGGGGGAGTGATCGGTGTAAGTTTAATTAGAATTCCACCAACATTCATGATCGATGTTATTTTACACAAGTGCCTTTCTTTTTTCTCGTTTAAGAGAGTTTCATCGAAACTTCCAGAATACGATCACAAAACTGAAAACCATTTCCATGGTAGACTTAAATATCATTTATATGGTAGCGAGCATTTTTCGGAGTATAAAGGGGTTTTTTTTTTTTTTGGTATAATTAATGTCTTTGCATTCAGTCATTGCTCCTTCCCAATCAGAACAAAAAAGAGAAAGAGTCCATTGTACCAATCCAACACAAAAATTTCAAATGCATGAAAAAAAAAATCAATCATAAAGAAAGTTTTCAAAAGCACAGCATGCGCCGACCGAACTTCTGTGCAGGATCAAGAAACAGCACAAGGTCCATCTGAAATCACCATCCATGCAACAGAGATTTCACTAATCCATCTTCCAAATTATACGTTGGCAGACAGCGCAGAAAACGGGAATTCATTCAGAGAAAACGAGGAAAGAAAATTCCATAAGTCTCTCCATCAAAGAAAAAGTTCACACTTCACACCAAAAAGAAACCCTTATATCAATCTAAAACATAATAGCTAATTACAGGGAGGATGTTAGCAATCCAGCCCAGCACCAACACTGTCTGAACTATTAACCTGAGTCAGACGGGAAAAGAAAGTCAAAGGCAGCCAGCCAGCCGGCCCGGACGTTGGGTCTATTATATCCCAATGCATCATACGTGCTGACGACTTACGTCTGCTCGCAAATTCAGACAGTATCCGCCTCTACTGGGGTTCCTTTTTCTATCCGACTGTCTGATTTTACTTTCCTAAAGGGTGGCTTGTCTCGTCTGTTCATGGCGCACGGTCAAGATGAATTCGGCCACTCTCTTTTCAGAGGTGTTCGTCCAGCAAAATGAAAGTTTTTTTATGCTTTAAAAGTTTTGCAAAGGAATCAAAAACAAAACGTAATGCGTCTGGACGTAAGGTCTGAACTTGGTAAATCGTTCATTATACAGTCTGGAAGAAAATCTATCAATTGAAACATAGTTTCAATGCACTGGCAGACGGATATTAACGAAGCCTCAACGGAACGAAAAAAGTTATTAAGTTTCTTTGTACTTAACCGGGTGGAATAAGAAACAGGATTAAGGTCTTCCAGACGAAATTTCTCTTTTTTCGTTTAATTCATGGAATTAATAAATAAATCCAACAGTAAAAATCTACACCTGTTAGAGTTTCCTTTTATTTCTTCCTTCAAAAACCCTTCTCGATTATTTAATGTTTATTAGTGAATCTTGAATTTGATCCATTTAGTCGAATTACTTAAAAAAGTAGGAAGGTCATATTATAATTCAAAACGTAAGATTCAAAAATAAATCTAAAAAAATCTTCCAAGACATGCTGGATACAAAAATGCACGATTGAATTCAACTTAAAATGTTCGAAAACTAATTTAACAAATTTCTAAATTGCCATCATAAGTGTCATAAATAAGCCTAGAAGAATGGAAAATATGTCACGGTTAAGCGTATTATGAAAGGATTCTTATATTTAAACAAAGACTTCGGGTTGAAATAATGTTTTAACAATCTAACTGGATACTTATGTTTATAGGTCTACACACATTAAACAAATGCTGGGAGTGTTGATAATACATATTGACTTAACGTTTCTAAAATAGTCAGATTAGTATTATTTAAGTACACATAAATAAAGTATAGTAAGATGGCAATGACCCACACTGACAACACAGAAATATAAGTATTCTATATTTTGAGTACAATAATTTTAACTTTTTTTAAAAAAATTATCTTCCTTCATTAGTAAAGTCTACATTCACCAAAAACAAATTTCAAACAACAAAAAATTTAACAGTAATCAATTTAGATGGTATCGCGAGTAAGATTCCCAAACCCTTCAGATTAAGAATCAGTCCTATTTTATACATGCGAAATCAATTTATCAGAGAAAGGTTGAAATATTTTCACCTCAAGCTGTATATTTTTTTTTTAAAAAAAAAAGGGGGGGGGATATTTACTCATTGTGCCTTTTCTTTAAAGCAACATAAACTCATTTTTGAAACTCTTCACTGTCTTTAAAAACCTAAATCAAATCCAGGAATTCGTATGTTGAGTTATTACACAAATGAACGAAAACGGAAAAATTAAAAGATCCAATCATTAATGATTAATGCATACTTAAATTTTCCGAAAAAGGATTTGTAATGCCACCAAATAATTCGTTTCAGTAATCACTGTTGTCAAATCTAACAGTCACTGATGAGAAAATAAGTTCACACTGTAAAGAAAAGAAGTCGGGGGGAAAAATTCAATCACTTTATTAACTATTACAACGTTCTCTGTATAGTATATATTTAATGTCTCATCTCAACTCGTCTGAATTTTAGTTTATAATTGAAGTTCTTGTTTACCAACTAGCTCGTGCCGCTTTTTAAATACTGAAGATTCGAAGGCTCTTTACAGCTTACTCTAATATAGAACTACTTCTAATAACTTTTAATTACAGAGTATCGGTTACTGCAATTCGAATCTAAAGTACAAACATTTACCGGCTTCTCGTTATCCAATATTGCTTCCAATTCTATTTCTCTAACATATCACTATCCTCAATTCAATTCATTACACTTCTTACCTTCATCTGATTTGTCCAGATCACGTTTTATTTTATTTGAATTTTGTGCAATTCAAATTACAAAAAAGTCCCCAAGCTTAGTGAAGAGAAAAACGCGATTAGCACAACGCCACAGGTTCATTTCTTTGGAGCAGTTCTAATTCCATGATTATTCTATTAAATCCCATTATTAGTACCAGTTAAAATGGTCTTATATGTAAAATTAACCAGTAGATTTATTTCGTACACAATCGGATTCTATTGCATGGATATCTCTCTAATTAGTTAAATATATCAAAGGCATAATAATACCCACTTTAAGGTTTTAACCTGTCGGGTGACATCCCTGAATGAATAAACCTGTTTAAATTCTGCTTCGATGCAGTTATCCTTGTCCGAGGCATTCTCACACTCAACTGCATCATATTAAACAGGATGAATTTTTCCTCCTTCAAAAGAAAAAAAAAAAGATCTAAATACTTCCTTATTAAATAATGCGACTCGATTATTACGAGAGTAAAGGATCGGCGATTCAGTAATACAACAATTGCCTTTATCGAACATGCCCTTGAAAACAGAGCCGCTGGCAAACTATTTCCTTAAGAATTACAATAATGTCCGTAATTCGGCTCATCAATGGAAATGGCCAGCAATAAACGAATGTAGGAAGCGAGTTGCATGTACAGATGAAAGTACGTAAAATGAGTACAATCAATGTTTGATTTGTGAGAATACCAATATCATAATTATACCAAGATAGCCAAAAGTTACATGAATTTGCTTTCGAAAAATAATTATTTGAATAAATAGGGCATTTTTTTTTAACGTGGAAACATGTTCATGAGCAGAACAATCAGAAAAATGTAACGATTTAACGAGCAGTTCCGGATGGGTAAAAAATCAAGTCATATTTTCAAAATTAAATTGACCTTTACTCTCTCAATGGAATGGAATTTACAAAAAAAAAGTTTGTAATCTAACTCGAATGATGTTATCTGAATTTATAAATAAACAGGACTCTAAAAGTACATTTAAATCAAATAAATGTAGAAATTATGATGTAAGATAGCTTTTTTTTTCTTTACTCCAGATTCTTTTGAACAAATTTTAATTCATTTATGATCACGCCATTTTTTGTCTGATGATTCACGAAATATTTGAGAAACATGTAACATGAAATACGCTAAGCAGTTTTTGACATTTTTTTTTTTTTTTTTTACCGTGAATCAGTAAAATATGCTTCATAAATTATTATCTTTTCCATTCCATTGCAAAATTTCTGCATATCAAATTTCCAGAAAGGTTCGAACGCGTTTCACGATAGGATTTCCCGTCAAAATATGGTAATGCTTTTCTTTTTTTTACACAAGAAGTCCCACTTTTCGATACAATTACCATATTTATTCGAACACCTATAGTAAAATGATGCGAAGTTTTATATTCACAAGGCGAAAAGTTGCTGCGTAACTTTCGATAACCATTTTTAAGACGGATTTCAAATTTCAATACAGAGGTACTACAGATATCCTTCGCATAATATCAGTACTACGAAAATTAAATCAAGATTGAAGGTAACGCGTTTCAATACATCACGCTCAGATTTTTGCTACGAAATCCTTTAAAATGCTTGCTGTGATTTCTTTGTGATAGCGTCACGCGGAAGCACACATTTGTACCGACTCACGTGAAACTGCATTGTCACCTTAAACGTGACTTACCTTACAATGGATAATTTTTAGCGAATTGTAACACCTTATTAGATTTAATGGACTACAGACGGCCGATTAATTTCGGAGCTTTTAAATACTTTCGTCTCGAGAGAGAAGCAAGCTGAGCAAATACAAGATCGATGAATTACTTACAACAAAAGAATATAATAGCTGCAATTATTCAAATAGCCCTCATATCGCTTAGTGACAAGAAGTACCAGCTATAATTCCATCAAAGCACTGTTTAAAATATTCCATAGAGAATAAAAGATGATTAGCAGACGTATTTAATCCATCGTTCTGTCTCGTACAGTCAGAACCGGATTGGACGGCCCTCCCTTTCCACTCTTTCTCCGTAATACAGACAACTTTTCTAAGCAAATTACTTAATTAATGCTATTACCCTGAAAACTTTAAAAATTCATTTCGCTATAACTTCGGCCCGATTTCCTGTAAATTAAACTATTTCTTCAACAAAATTTTAAGCTTTTTAGTAAATCTTAAACTTTATACTGAAGTATAAAATCGCTCTGGGCATGGAAAAAGATTCTGTCTCAATAAACTCAGATCAGAGAAAAAGGGTCATGAGATTCGAGCGCTCCAGCAAAACACATCAACACAATACGAACAAGAGGAAAATGATCAAATATTTTAATCCCAGAAAACTAAAATCATATCAATATTCAAGCGGGAAAAGTTTTCAGGGGCCCGACAGTGAAATTCCGGCTGTATCATGACATCAGACGCACAAAAGCCGAACAATTCAAATAATTTTTTAAAAAAAACTTTCCAAATTGATTGATCGTTATTAATGCCGCATTTAGAAGCAACACAAAGACTATTGGCAACGTACTTAATGATTCGGCGCCATGGTCAAGTGGCGTCTCCACTACTTGAGCTGGCACCCCACTCTCTTAAATTCGGGAATCTACAAGCCAATTCTAGATCAGTTAGGGTTTTATCAGAAAGACTAGCAAGTAAGAAAATTATAATGTTCTTTGAAATTGTTACACAAACGTTTTTTAAAAAAGCATTCTCAAAATTTTCTGGAGTAATATACATCTGAGTAACATGTTCATAATCCATCTATGTAATTACCATACTACAACATATCAAAGTGTCATCTACTATCCTAAATTCCTAATGAGTTATTCGAGGGTTCGAGCCCTGTTGCCACAAAAGATCCACCGGGTAGCTAGGCTGATACACGCTAAATCTGGTCGAGATTCCAAGTCCTCCAGATGGCGTGGTACAGAAGTTTGGAGAGGGAGGTTCTAGCTCAAGTGTCGTCCTCGTCACTTGACTGTGGCTCAAAATTAAAGAGCCTACGCCAATAGCACACGTGTTGCTTCTCAATGTGACATCAATAAACACAATCACAATTTTAACGAGTCTTTTAATATTAAAGGGGCCAATTCGCCCACAACTAGATAAAAATAATCATTTTTACATTTCTGCTTCAGCGACCCAAGAAAGTATCCTCAGGATGCAAGTTGAACCGGCATCAAACTTTCCAAATTTCCACACCAACTCCACGTAAGGATATGTAGACTTGACAAATTTAACGTAGTCTTCCTAAACGACAGATCTTTTATGGCACCAAGGCTCGAGCCCACTACTAGACTGAATTAGCGATTGTCATTAGTTTACGACAACGACCAATCGACTACTTAGCTAACAATTGTTTCAAAACATCCCAAGCGCAATCGATGAAAAGCGCATAGACTAATGCAACTTGTGAACGTCTTATCACTCTTTTAATTTAAATTAAAATCCCTCGAGGGTTATTGCAGATGAACCTTATAATTGTACACCGGGATCAAGTAGAGAACGATATCCAAAATGGAATTTCAATCTCTTACGATCCACACCATGCCATGCAAGATCCAGTTTCATTTACTGGGCAGCATCTCCCATCATTCTACGCGAAAGGTCTTCGGTGAAATCAGGGCTCAAATCCACGATTCAAATCGCCGATCCATTATCACAAGGCTCGTCGCTCTTTTGAGTAACGCTAATTAATTTAAAGGATTTTCAAAATGTTTCAGAAAGAAAATTTTCAGTCTACCTTTTTAAAAATTATTGGCATGCACTCTCCAGTTTCAATTAAAGTTACGAAGGATAGTACATTTTTTTAAAAAAAAAGCAAAATTTGGAGGATAAAATGAAAATTCTTAGAAGTCTCCGTAAGAGGATAAAATCACGAGGTTAAAGAAACGTGTCATCGTCTTGATCGTCGCTGACTCAGAGTAAGACGTAGACTTTTAATCGCACAGAGGACACTGAAAAGGATATAAGTTCATTTGTCTCATTATAATATTTCAGACGTTCAAGCTTCTTTTTTCATCTTGAAAGAAAATTTCAAAAAGGAAACTTCCTTTACAAAAAAGGAAGATGAATAATATTTATTGAGAAAAGCAGTAATACGGAATATTAATGAAATATAAATGTAATCATACGAGGTAATGAGAATTTAAGAATACATAACAGTTGAATACATTAAAGTTATATAAAATTGAAATTCAAATCACTTAAATAATATTTAAATGTATATTACCTTTTCAAAAGAAAAAATTTCATTTAAAGGGGAGAAATTTTCGAAGAACCCTACTGTTTTAAGAGTTCCAGGCCATGCTAGAAATTGTGGTTTACCATACTTAAGACTTCTTGTTTTTGTGATATATATGTCGTCTCTTAGTAGTAGTAGAGCTTAGTTTTTTGTAAGTGCCTAATAATAATATTCAATTCATTTCATAGTACAAAAAGTAATTTTTTAGTCAAAATGTTTTTTTTTTTTTTCTTAATTGAATACGGACATGGTTTTGTATTTAAGTATCATTTTAAAGAAAACTATTTCATAATATGGTATCCAATTTTTTATGCTTCCATAAAGGGTACTTATGCATAGAGTGGAACTAAAATATTTTTCCTCTATACAATAAATAAGTTTTAAGGAATAATTTTTATATAAAAAGAGAAAGAAAAGAAAAAAATGAAAATTTCCAAAATTAAAGTTCTGTAATTTTTTCGAAGTAAATATGCAGTAATATACTTAAAAAAGTTGGTTCACTATATTCTGTGCGTTGCTTTCTACATGAAGTGTAAAATATTTTGCATATTTATGGAATATTATTTTTAAAAATGGTACTTAAATGCAAATATATCTAAAAATTAAATCCATACTTAACTCAAAGGGAAAGTAAAATTTTTTGACCAAAAATACTTTTATAGTTCAATAAAATGGTTAAAATATTTTAGGCAAACAAAATCCCTAAGCTGTAAGAATAATTTTTAAAACATATATGTCACAAAAAGAAAGAGCCTTAAATTCAGTATTTTATTTCCTCCTCATGTCATGGTAGCCTTAAAATACACTCTATAACAAAAAAGAACGACGCACCAAGAAGGAGTTGATTGTAATGAAATTTCGTATGCAAAGACATTTGGACCAAACATGCAAATGATTAAAATTTGGTGTCCATTGAATGAGTTTCAACGCAAAGGAACTGGGCATTCAGCAGATGTATATAAGAAACGATTCTCAATCCGATGGTCAAATTTTCTGTTGCATTGCGATTTAGGAACCTTTCAACGACTGGAAAAAATGCCTCGCCCCAGGATTCGAGCTCATTACGAGCAACTGTCAGAGATTGAAAATGGTTGTATCATTGGATTGAAAAGGGTACGTTGGGCAAATCGGAGAATCACTCGTCATATGGGTCGAAGCGATGGGGTGATTAGAAGATGCTCGCAAGAATGGGTGGACAATGACAGATTTCAGCGTCATGATGGTAGCGGTCGACCTAGGGCCACAGCAGATCGGGAGGACAGAGTGATTGTCAGAACAGCCGATTCATCGTTATCAACCATCAGATGTGCGACCCGCACACGAGTGTCCATCATGACTATTCACAGACGGCTGATAGAGCGAAATCTACGCTCGTACCGACCGCTACTCCACCTGTCACTCATGCCTGCACACTGTCGAGCCAGATGACAGTGGTGTTCGATCAGGTTGGAATGATGCTGACTGGGGATGTATAGTGTTTAGCGACGAATCCCGCTACCAACTGTGTCCTGACGATCATCGAAGACGTGTCTGGAGACGCCCAGGGCAGCGTGCTGATCCTGCTTTCCCTATTGCACGCCACACAGGCCCTCAACCAGGAGTTATGGTCTAGGGTGCCATTTCCCTTGTTAGCCTTTTGTCGTCATTAGAGGCACACTTGCAGCACAGCGGTACGTCGACGACATTCTGAGACCTGTTTTGCTACCGTTCCTTTTGCAGTACCCTGGTCTTATTTTTCAACAATATAATGTCAGACCACATATGACACGTGTTACTATGAGCCGCCTTACTGGTTGTCAAACACTTCCTTGGCCAGCCAGATCTCTCTCCATTCGAGCATGTCGTCTGGGATATGATGGGAAGGCGACTGCATCTACCAGGGAATATTGAAGACCTAACCCGACAATTGGAGCAAATTTGGCAAGAAATACCGCAAGAGACCATTGAGGAGCTTTATCACTCCATGTCACGTCATGTGGTAGCTTGCATCCAGGCTCAAACCATCCAGGAGGCTTGCATCCAGGAGGTGGGTCAAACCTTATTGAGCTCGTTACTTTGTAACTATAAAATAAATAATTCAATTTTTCTGAAATTTTAATCATTTTCTATTCTGTTCATAATTTTCCTATCCGCCAATTTTTTTTTCCCGATCGGACAACCCCTTCTTGGTGCATCGTTTTTTTTATATATATATATAGAGAGAGAGTAATTTTAACTATAATATTTACTTCTTAACTATTAAACCTTACCACACACACACCTTCAATAGAGTTTAACAAAAAATCTAGTTCTTAGGAATGCTTTATCACAAGATTTTGAATCATATGAGTTCAAGTTCAATGATCGAGAAAATTAAACAATTTTTATTAAAATATAAGAAGTGAATTTGAAAGAAAAAAAAATTGTATGCATTAGCAAAACGAAGAAAAACTGTCTTCTAAAGTTAATTCATCCCAAAGTTAAAAGATGTTAGGCATCACTTTTAACAAGTTTTATTACCATTGTTAAATACGAGCTTTAGACCATGTCATTGGCATCGAAATAGAACACAGAAGAATACCAGAAATGCAAAAGAGGAGCGGGAATAACACAAAAAAGAAAAAGTTTCTAAAAAAAAGAACATAAATAATTCGATTTTTGAAATGCAAAACTGTAAAACTTCGAATGTGCCTGACTTCTAATTTCTTTTGAACAGAGTGAAGGGGAGAGTTTTTAGATGCTCTCATTCGAATAGAAAAGAAAATGGCGTGCGAAAAAAAATGTGGCATCCTGTTGCTATGACAGCTGAAAATGAATGGGAGTTCATGAATAATTAAACGTATGTAAATAAGGGCTTCGGCTTTTCATCGGGACAAAATAATGAGGCCGTAATTTTATGCATTGATGGCGATATTTAAAAAGTTCGAAGATCTTATCGCAACGTCACGGATACACTTCATATAATTTGGAAATGTACTTCTCATATAACTTAATACAGTAAGAGATTCGAAATTGCAACAGAATCTAATCATTAGACAAAAATAATCTAGTCTCAAAGTGGCTTATACCAGATTAATACTAACAGAAATCTATTTAAAGTTGCAATGTTCAGTAACTATCAATTAGCAAGGTAAAGAATATACGATAAAATCACAAATGATCACTCAGCGTGTGTAATTACAATCTTCCTTTCTCGTTTAAAAATTCAAGCAGCTAACATTAGAAAGTTGAAAAAATTTTAGCTGAATTTTTTCTCAATTCCTTATCTCAATACACGTATATTGTTCTGTGTGAGGAGGGGGAAGCCGATATTTCAATCTAAGGTGGGTAGATTTCATAACCAGTGGTCATGATTGATAATTATGAGAAAAAAGTATTAATTTAAAGTACAAGTCTTCCCATGAAAATGGGTAATGAATTGAGTGAGATATGAGGATTTAAAATTTACAAATAAATGGTTTATGGTATCCGACTACATTGGAAACCGGGATTTGGATCATATTATTGGCCTTGCTCAGTGTTTTAGTTAAGATATTCGAAACATTTTAAACTATCTTTATTTTCATGTTAAAGATTAACAGGGAAAAGAAGCATTTAGTACTGTATAATACACATATTTAATAAAGATAAATGAGTACTTTAATCTATTCCCCCAAAAAATTAAATCTTTGAAAGTAATACTTTAACAATTTACATTTAAATTTTTATAAAATTTGGCGATTGTTTATCAAAATGTGTCTGTGGTCATTACCTATGATTTTTGTATATACTATGGAGTTTCCCTGATTCATCTCAAAACCTTAACACAAAATAGAATCACCAATAATTACAAAAATGCTAACACATTTTACCTGGATGGCAGCATTTTCATTTTACGATTTCGCTGTTAGCACAAAATTCTGGATTGACTGTTTTGTTAAGGTCGCTCTTGCAAGCAACAAGAGGGCAAAAGCTGACGGACCTCAACCTTTTGAAACTCGGTTAACAGACGAGAAAGAGCTGACACTCCCTCTCCAAACTTTCACACCACGCCAATGGAAAGACTTGGGACCTTGACAGACTTAACGTGTAATCAGCCCGACTATACAGTGGCTCTTTAGTGACATACAGTGGTTCAATAAAGAAGTCGGACACTGGTTTTCTCACTTCAACCTATATTTTGATGCTTAAAAATACTTGGTATAACAAAACCAACTATAATGAGAAATTATGATAAGTTTTATCTACAATTAGCATTATACAAAGAATTCAAAAGTAATTTCGCAAATTGAAACTAAACAAACACTAAAAATATACACAAAATAAATTCAAAAAAGAACTCGGAAACTTAGAGTTAAAAAAATATAATAAATATAAGAGCATTCGATATTTTATTGGCAGTCCTTTGTGTTTTATTACGGCTCTCGGTCCTTTAGGCATTGACTCTACAAGTTTTTTACAAAAATTAAGATCAATTTTAGACCACTTAAGTTAGAGTGCATTTTTTAAATCCAATTGCGTTTTTATAGTTTTTTTTAAATTATTTTCCAAATACGCCCATAAATTTTCAATCACATTTTGGTCAGGTGATTGTGGAGGTGTTTCTAACACATGTCAGAATTTGTACAAAAGCCATAATATTTGTTGTATGTTTTGGATCATTGTCTTGATAATAAATGAAAACCTCCTTATTCCTACGGCGCTTTGCAGCAAACATTCTTTAATAATGGTTAAATACTTTGTGTGGTCCATTATGCTAACAATTATGTGAAGTTTTCCAGGACCACTGGTAGACATACAGCCCCAAACCATGACAGAGCTGCCACCATGCTTAACAGTAACTCTTTAAATTTTGCTTTTGAATTTCTTTATTAGGTTTTCGCCATACATATAACAATGACTATCTGAGCGAAACAAACTAAATTTGTTTTCATCATCAAATAAAATCGTTTTACAAAATTAAAAGCTTTTATATTTATAAAAGTTTTTGCGAACTTCATGCTTTTGAATCTGTTGCATTTATTTATAAATGGCTTTTTGGCTTCCACTCTTCCATGTAAATTGTTTCTACATAAAATCAGTCTTATTGTTTCTGGATTAACAGTTTTATGAAGATATTGTGACACTTCATTGGTTAGCTTAGGATCACTAAGTTTAGGATTTAAAACGCATTGTCTTACAATCCATCGTTCCTCTTTGTTCGAAAACACTTATAGTCTTCCAGATTTGTGCTTATTTTCAATTGATTTTGAAATTTTGAAGCATTTTTTTAAATCAAAAACTGTAGAATGAGATCTATTTGCAACTTTACTGATTTTTCGAATCGATTGTCCTTATATGTGATACTTTAAAATAAGTTTTCTTACCTCTATTGACGTCTGTCGTCTTTGCCTTCCCATTTGAAACTTCTAATTTTACTAAACTCACAACAATGAATAAAAATGCGAAATTCAAAATTTTAAATCGACAAATAATGCCAAGGTAGGAAATCTCCCTTTGAATTACTGATAAAAATCACAATATCGCCATCTGTCAGAGTTCTTTTTTGATTCCCTTTTCTTAAAATTTTCTTTTACCTTTTTTTCATTAAAAATAATATAAAATTTTATTTTTTTTATGAAAAAAATTAGTAGAGAACCAATTTTAATAAAATACATAAGAAAAATTAGGCTTTATTTTTTAACTATTTAGTTTAGGCGATTAAATGCAATGACCTAGTAATCGACTTCTTTATTGAGCAACCGTAGGGCTCAAACCCACTACTCGATGGAACAACGCCGGGCACGAGTTCGCAAATATAACCAAAAGGCTACTGTATTCTTCAAAAATTCTGGAAGATGAAAAAATTCATTTAAAAATTTTTTTAAAAAACTGACTCTAACACATCTAAACTTGATCTGATTGATTGTTTATTAGTGATGCGCTAGAAGTAACACGAGGACTAATGGTAAAGGACCTCATAAATTTGAACTTCTGTCAAGTGACGAGGGTGACACCTAAACTAGAACTTCCTTCTTCAGACTCCCACACCACGCTAACGGAAAGACTTAGAGCTTCAACAGATTTGAAGTACATCAGCCATGGAGATACATGATACATGGAGGGTCTTCAGTGGTATTGGTACTCGAGCTCTGTATTAGATAAAATCAACGCCAGTATCGAACTCGCAACCAATTGGCTACCAAGCACATCCGAGACCAATGAAATCGTAAAAAATATACATCTTTGGAGGTGTGAAAGAATCATTCGAATGCAATGATATAAAAACCAATTCTTGCTTTTCAGCGACACTCTCCTATTCGCTCGGGCTACTTCGCTGAAGTTACAAAGTTTTCATTCTAGAGAACAATCAATTCGATTCGAGAGATCTGAGAGTTGCTAAAAGAAGTCCAGTTTATGCAAATCTACTTTCAAACATGAATAAAAAAAAAAGTTCGATCAGATAGATACAACTGGGAAATATGATTCCAAATCGAATTCAACTGACCAACAGACACGCTTCAGCAAGCAGCAACCGTCGATCTCCGATTTCCAAGTCTGATGAAACCAATGGTCCTTGAATAAGGGGATGGAGAACCTTATCTGATCAAAAATAAGTACTGTTCGGGACAGCTGGTTCGGATCATTGCATTATAGAGAAGCCTGTCAAAGAAGTTTCTAAGAAAGACTTCACGGGTTGTTACGTCCATTGTGTCTGGAGCTCACGTACTTAAAAAAAAAACCACGGTGTCAGATAGTCCTATATGTGTACGTAGGAAGTCTGACAGTTAAGCATAGTTTATCGAATGCCTGCCTTCAGGGTAATTCGGTTCACCAGCAGATGAAATCGATAGTAATGGGAAAATTGTTTGCAAAAGTAATCGATCGCTTAAATTATCAGACGTAAAACTTCACCAGAAGGCAGAAACATGCAAATCTGAAATCAGAGTCGACAGCGTCGTTACTTTTGCGATTGGGAAGAAACTGACAAAAAAAAATTTTTTTGTCGGACTAGCTGTGAATACAGCAAGGTTGTGTGTTATAAAAGCAGTTCTTATTTGAGAATAGGATAAATCGAACATTCAAACTAGGGAATAATGAGTTTCTACCAGTACAATGTTCGCTTAAAATTGACTGTGTTAACTGTTTATTAACGTAGCACTTAGAAACAATACGAGAGATATTGGAGACGGACATAGTAATTTTGAGTCTCGGTCAAGTGACGAGAACGACACCAGAGTGGCACTCAATCTCCAAACCTCTATACCCATCCAAAATAGGACTTGGATCCTAGACAAATTTAACGTGCCCAGTCACAAGGGTATATAAAGGCATTATTATAATTGATTGTAAATTGGTGTATATTTTTAAAACATGCCAAATACTTTTAATTGATAATTAGTTAATTTTTCAGAGTGTTTAAAAATTATCATCTACATTTGATGCAATTCAGTTTATTTTTGCAGTTATTTCCAAAAAATTTCGCTCGAAAAATTTCATTATTTCCAAACTGAACCACCGACTCAATCTTCTCCTTGACAACTATTTAAGATTGGTGGTAATAAAGTAAAATTAAGGGTAAGATTTTGCATGAGAGATATTGCCTCTTATGATTAGTCTCAGACACTAACAATAATCACAAACTAGATTGCACTTCCGCTTATGTTATGAAGTTCATCAATTTTTCAGTAAAAAAAAAAGAAAGAAAAAAAGAAGGGGGGAAGAAAAAATTCATTGATGCGATATTACGAATTGAATTGCCATTATACACCTAGGATAAAAGATGAGTTGCGTTAAAAGCTCAAAGATAAAACAAATCCTAACACCAATCCAAGGTAAATATTTTAGAATTCATACAAATTCAACAGAGAGAGAGTTAAGAATGTTTACTCATTACATATACCAAATAATACTCGATACAACAAGACAATATCAATAGCAGCAATGTCTCGAAAATGATTAAACCAACTGAATGTTGAAATCTTCATGAAAATAAATAAGTATAAAGTATGTTAACAAAATAATAAACGTTAAGTAACGATAAAAATATCAAAATTAAACCAGTTATTTCATATCAAAATGCCCTCTAATTCTACTCATTACATTGTATTTTTCGTACAGAAACGATTTTTTTACTAAAAATAATAATAGGAATTACAATCCGAAACACAGGGGAAGACCGACTGGCTAGTGATCAAGATCATAAATATTGAGATTCCCAAGCTCATTTCAAAAGCTACTTAACCATTTTTTAAAAGTTGATTCTAACTTCCAACAGCATATGCCACTAGCATTTACAGCCTGAAATATGTTTCAACAGTTGGATAATACGAATCCCGAGGGCAGCTCTGGTAAGAACTTAAGTGTACCATCAGTTCCAAATGAGCGACAAGCAAAACCATAAGCCACTTCAAGGGCATGCATAAAATCATTCACTAACACGAATCACCACTTCAGGACTATAACATTATCAGCAGCACCTATTGGACCGAAAAGGAGAACAGGCAGTCGAAAAAAAGTTATTGCCTCCGTACACGCAAGAAGTAACTATGCGACTCAGCATTTTATGTTCTGGGCAAGTCTCGTACAGATAGTCCTTTTCGAAATAACTGAAGTGCTGAAAATAAATGTTTGATTTATAATATTTAGGTAATATGGATGATTAACTTGGGAAGCTGGATTTATATACTGCATTTCTAAACCATGCAGAAAAATATTTTAGCACATACAATACTCAATACAAACAAGAGTGTTGGAAACATTCGTGATGTCTTTCACAAAAGCTGTAGTCTATATAAGTATAATGTTCGTAAATGCGTAGCCTATAGACTCAGAAAAACTACTAGACCGATTTCGCTGAAAAACTTCACAGTTTGTTCTTGTTAGTATCTGGAGTATTTTGAGAATGGTTTGAATGAAATCCGATACGTTGCGCGGTTAAAGTGAAGTAAAAGGTGCAAGTAAGTGATTACGGCGATAAATATGAACACTTAAAAAACAGGTAGCCAAATCATCATTACGTCTCCATATGACATCAAAAATTGACAAATTCAACGTTATTAAATAAGAAATTTATGATTTTAGTAATTTACAGAATTAATAAGATTTGAATGTAGTATATAACATATATGTAAAAAAAGAAAATATTGAAATTTATTATCATCAGTATTTTGATATTATTTGATTTTATTTCCGTATAAATAAAAAAATAAAAACATTTTGTCCCAGGCACTAAATACAAAAAAATTAATGAGTGAAATACAACAAAAGTGGATTTCCATGCGCAACCAAATAATTTTAGGCCGAAGGGGTAGGGCATCAAAAATGAAGGAGCAGTGAAACAAAAACAAAAAGATGAAATATCACGTACAATTCATGTCTATTAAATCGAATAAATGAATTGATATCTAGCTTTATTTAATTCCTTTATATACTCAAATTTAATAATATCGAAGCATTGTCGGGTCCACAAATTGAAAATAAGTTAAAAGCTCCATATTTTCTAAAGGCAATATTGGACTCGATTTGTCAGAAATTCTTTTTCTGCTAAAGGAAGGAAATAGCTGTTCTGTACACAAATGCAATCTTGAACGATTTAATTTGTGTAAGAAAGCGGAGAAAATTTAAGCAAAAAAAAAAAATGCTTTCCACAACGGTCTAGGAATGATAACAACATCTAAGCTAGCAAACAAATATTAAGATTTACAAGTACAAATAGATTAAATGTGCAGCAATCCCACCCCCTACTACAAAAGTGATGTATTCAATGGAATCAAGATACAAATAACACACGCGGGCGAAATCTAAACAAAATTATTAAACTTTGTTTCACAAAAATTATTAAATGGTTTAAAACATTAAAATTATTAAATGGTTTAAAAGAAAACATTGTTTCTATTTACAACTTAACGAATAAAATATGCATCATTGCATCAAAAGAGGAATTTTTAAGCCGCAGAAACCACTTTTTGCCAGAAAGATGGGTAAAAGTCGTTATCGACGATGGACAGTATTTTGAATAACAAGATTTTTTTTTATATATATAAACACACACTTCTACAAAAAAAAACTCCTTTAAAATTAATTAAAACTCCCAATATAATGTGTTCCGATTAAACAAGCTTTCGAAATATTTCAGTCCATAGCGATGTTTTAAATTCAATCCTAATTACAAATAATACTGATCAAGAAACAGAAAAATATTTACAATAAGACGTAAATATACAAAATATCAGCGAGCACGTTAAACTGGTACAGAAAGCAGTTTTAAAAAGAGAAGCATTAATGATTAAAAAAAAAAAAAAAAAAGGAGGAGTTACATATAGACCAGGATACTTTTGAAGTGCAAATAATATAAATCAGTAACATAATTTTTTTCATTATGAAATGTGCATGTATAATATTTAAATTAAGGCAATTAATATAAATTTTTTTAATAATTTGTGTTTTTATTCATTATATATTTTCATATAAATATAATATTGGTGATATATGAAGTACAAAATTTTTAAAATGGCTGTATTTATAATTATTTTACATTTTCCTTCATTTTTCATGTTCGTCAATTGTAATTAATACCTTGAAAAGTATTATCAGTTATTAAAAATATCTAATGAAATTTTGTGAAAATGCTATAATTTCAAAGAAAAACATATAGCTTATGATATAAAAGGATATTTTAAGTTAATTGAAGCATATAATATTTATTTTTTCAGAGTTATAAACTTTAAAAGGGTTTTTCTCAGTTTGTGTTTTTTCGATACATCTTCGTATTTAAAATGCTACTCCTCCCACAAATATTAATCAATCACTTCCATTTTTTTTCTGTGTGTTATATATAATACATGTAACAAAATTAGTAATCCATTTTGCAAAGAAATGTATACTTTTTTTTAAAAAAAAATATTAATGTAAGAGATATCTGTGTTTTGCTGAATTTTAGCATGCCGACCAACATTTTTTTTTTTTTCCTCCAAAACTTAATAAGTTATTACATAATCGATCCCTAAATTTGTTTAAAATATCCTTGAGAATATTACAAAAAATTTTCATTGTAAAAAATTAATAAATAAAGGAGGAGTAGAGTTTTGAAATTTTTTAAATTTTCTTAAAAAAATTAAAAATTTTAAAATTGTGTTAACAATGTATTCAAATTTTCACATAAAATCATTTTCTTGAATAGAAACACTTCATAGCTTGCTAAAACCAAATTTTTAAATGCATTAATAAAAAAAAATGGTTCAAGGGTACCGAGTTCCCTTAAGATGAGCTGCAGCCACGTAAACATAGACAGTACAATTGATGCTCCCGACAAGAAAGAGTTTCATAGTGTTTTTACTCGCTGTCTTCAAGCGGAAGAGGAATACAGTCGAAATCCACCGAAAAATAAACCGAGCACATATGAAAACTTTATGAATGATGGTGTTATGCGTAAATGGTATAGACAATTTAAAGACGGACGATGAAGAGGTACAAGAATCCATAACTATTCAACAAACCTTCAGCAGCAGGAGGGTTATAGTTACGGGTTTAGGGACCAAAACTTGTCTAATTTGATTAGTTTATGTAACCGGGGAGTACGACCAATGCAGCTGTTAATGCCAGAATTTGCGAAGACTACAAAGAGCCATTTGAAACAAAAGATGAGGAATGGCACTTCAAAACAAAGTGCAACTCCAACTCACATCACTGGCTGCAAAGTTACTCGAAAAGGGGAACGGAAAACTCGTACACCGATATGACAAATGCCAGTAATTATGTTGAAAACTACCAATGCATGTTCATAACTTTTGGTAACAAAATCCGTCTTATTCTGTAATCGTTTATCTTTTATGGTACATTAGGGGTTGGAAAAAAAACAGGCCCTCGTACACTACTTCAAACTATATACCACTCTAGTCTGAATACAGGATTATAGATGTGGCAAAAAAAAAAATGATAAATATGACATTTAAATAAAATATATGAATAAATTATTATCATAAGAATATACAAATCGATGAACATGTTATTTATTCAAAAAAAGACAGCAGTTGAAAGATACTTAAACAATTCATTCAAACATAAGGTGACAATGTGTCATAAATAGGTAAAAGAATACCTTATGATAATTCAAATAATGTTACGTGGTTTCGTGTAAAAATTCAAAAATTTAATTTCTGTACAGTAACTCATAAAAAAATTCAACCAGAAAAAAATTTATTCGTATTTCATTTAGTCCGTTTGGAAATAAAACTGACTTTAATATCATTAGACTGTTATAGATCAGTTTTATTGAGAATTGCGCAATCAACCACAAATCGACTTTTATAAACGTATATTTAAAATTTACACATTTTCACAATAAATATGAAACACACAGACACACACAAAGATTCAAAGACATTAAACTTAAATCTCAAAATTTCGTTACATCACAATAAAATTTTAGAGGAACATTGCAATAAAATTATAAAACTTAAAAAGTTCTTTGTAACTTTCCCACGCATATGCAGTTTAAATTTTGATATTTACTGCAATAAACGCAACATTTTACTCTTACATATAAAAAAATTTAATACAGGAAAATTCCAATATGAAACGGTTATGTAATCACCTTTATTTACTAATGCCATATGACAATATTCATACACAGATATCGCAAAGGTATATTTAAACCAAAAAAAAGATGTGAATTAATTTCTTTATATACACATTAAAAGCAAATTAAATGACTTCTCCATTACCCTTAGGCATATGCAGTAAACACTATCAATTACTCTTTGATAACATTATAACTATAAAAAAACAATACTTTCAATAATATTTTTTTTATTTCACCATCCTTCAACAAAGGAGAATGTTACAGTAATCGTGTATTTATGGTGCAAGAGCCAGATCCGACTATGCTGCGTCAAGCATTTGTTTATAAGACTACAAATTTTTAAAAAAAAAAACTAATGAAAAGATATTTTTAAAACAGCGATGTAGAATGATACAGTTAATATCTTAAAAGTGGCGAACAAAATCAATTTCATATAAAAACACTCATAAATTTTTGTGGGGATTTAATTAAAATTTTTCACACATTTAATTGAAAAAAAAAATCTGCAACGAAAACTTTCGATGTGATCCGTAAAATTACAAAATTATGACCAAAAAGCGATTTTGTGAGGCACAAAAAACTCGTGGCAGAGAAGACGTCAGTGCTCTTGTCTTCGTAGGTGTGATCCGCAAGCGCAAATTTGGAACAGGGAACAGTAAATTTTATGCAGAACTTAGTCTAACCTTTGAGGATTAGTTCGAAAGAAATCGCCGACATTTGAAAATGCTCCATCAGTCGATACAACCAATAACATACCGTGAATTCTGATGGAAGCACTGACCAAACACAAAGTTGAAACGCTGCCCAACGTTATTCTACATTCCAGGTCTAGCTCCCTCCGTTTCTTTGTATTTGTGTTCCTTGAAAATATAAAAAAAAAAAAGAAAGAAAAAGCCTGAAAGGACATCGTTTGGGACGACTGATGATGTTTAGGCGACTTCGACGGGGTGCTTTCAGAATATGTATGAAAAGCTCTAGAAGTAGTAAATGGAGGCAAGAAAGTCATATTTTGAAAATTATTAACACTTTCAGGCCTGAGCTATTTTGACCCCCAATCTCCCTCTGGACCGAAGTTTTTGGCCATTTTCATTATTTTTTAAAAAATACTCGAAAGATATGCATTTTAATAATAAAAAAAAAAAATCACTATACACTTCGAACTGTTATTTTCATAATAAAAGGACTATTTAACTGTATTAAGAAACAATACTTAATGAGAAATCATTGAAATAAGCATATTTTAAATTTAAAAAAAAAATGCCGAGTAAGAAAACATCATTTTCATGGCTGGTATTCCAGTGCATCTTCATCTAAATCTGATTAGGATAATTCTCAAATCCTTTCCGCTAAATCATCTGCAGTTGATAAATCTAAAAATCTTCCGAGAGATATCGTAAAACACAGCAAATATTATTACCGAACGCTCAGATTTAAGTTCTAATTCTAGATCTTTTTATATACTTACTTCTGTTTGCTTTTGCCATCTATTATTATTATTATTGAAACTAAAAGGTTCGTTAGTAATTATATAAATTAATATTCAATAATTTTTACGAAGAAAAATACATTTTATCTACAACGGTTTTATTCGTAAGACTATCATACTTTAGATTAAAATTACCTCTCCAAATAAATTATAATCTTGATCCGTTTTAATCTTTTATTAACTTCCAACTGCTTAGGAAAACAAGTATTTAGTAAAGAATAATTTTTTGTCGCACACACATTTGAAGTTATTTATAAACATTCTTATAAGTAACTTTTGGTTTTTGTAGAAAAGTTCATATCATATTATATAACTTCAGTAAAAAAAAAAAATTAAAGTGTCCAATATTCAAATAGTGTAAACACATAGTAATTTCTAGATTTGATAATAATTCTCACAATAATTTCGGAAAGAGATATATTAAAACGCATCATACAAATATAATTTACAATTTTTAGATTGATTTTCGACACAGAAACAAATAATTTTTGGCAAAAACAAAACCACACCACTTTTGTTTTTGCTAATTAAGCGATTTTTACCGGAAAATGAATCAAAATTTTGCTTGCGGTCTCACGGGAAAAAAAAAAAAAAAAAAAAACTTACACAAATATTAAACTTTATTCGGAAAATAATATTTTACTTTTTAAGAATACTGGGGGTCAGGGCCGGCAATCTGGGAGACGGGGATGCTACGTACTGGGGCCCCGCGTTTGAGGGATCCCTAACATGATTAAGAACTAAAATAATGTACTCTTGCACACGAAAACTTGACAATATTCTTAACGTTGTCAGTATGACGAAAAGTACAAATTATCGTAAACATTACAATTGCAGATCTCTAAATATCGACAATCTGCAAATTAATTCTTGAAGATGCGAGTGTTCAGTTTTTCTTATTTGATTCCGGGAACTCCCCAGGATCCCCACCTAAACTGAAATTTTTAAAAAAATATCTCAATACCATATAAGACTTCAATCATTATTAAGTATGTAAATTTTGAAGAAAAAAAGATCAACTATTAATGGATTAATTATTGGGTTTATTGAAGTAACTGGAGATGGACTAGCAAAAACTCTATTCATAAGATTGAGTGAGCTTGATTTAGATCTTATGAAATGTAGAGGGCATTCATTTACGACAAAGGTTGCAACATGAAAGGGAAATATAAATGTGTACAATCAACAAACAATAGCTGCTCTAAACCCTCACGTAATTTATGTGCCTCGCCTTAACACTTTTAATTTATTAATTTGTGATGCCACTTCCAACAGTATGTATTGTAAAAATTTGTTTGGGAAATTGCAACGTTTATATTACTTATTTTCTGCATCAACAAAAAGATGAGAAATTCTATAAAAGGAGTTAAACATTACTCTTAAACCATAAACTCGTTGGGCAGCCAAAATAGATTCGATTAAAGCAGTGTATATACAGTTTGAACAAACTTGTAATGCCCTAGAAGAATGTCTTGATGTAAGTAACGATAATATAGCGGAATCCGAATCTAAAAGTTCTAATAGGATTCAATACAAGAAATGTCATTTATTTTCTGTTTAATAGTATGATTTGTAATCCAGTCCAAAATTAACAATAAACCATTTCAAGCAAAAACAATTGCTCTTGACTCAGCTTTTAATTTCGTCAATAAAATAAAAACTGAAATCCAAAATTAAACACATTTTTAAACGAAGCAAAAGTGTTAGCGCGTGTAATTAGAATATTTCAGAACATTTTTCTGAAAAACGAATTCGAAAAATAAAAACATTATATTACAAAATAGCAGAAGATAAAGTTATGGAAAACCTGGTAGGTTAATTTAGATGTTATTTTTTTATACTATTATTGTACAAATAAAAGATAACATTTAAAAACATACCAAATATTATTTCCGATTTCAAATTAATCACTGATATAAATAAAAACCTTTGAAAAACACGAATTAGAAAAATGTTCCAAAAACTTTGTAAAGTTTTTTTAACAGAGATGTAGATGAGAACCTAATCCAGGAGCCTCAAAAAAGGAATTGTAAAAAAAAGTAATTTTTTTTTTTTGGAATTAATGTATTAGGAAAAACAAAATCACGCATTTAATAAACGTGTATTAGTAATATATGTTGTTGTTGTTTTTACTTTACAAAAAATTTACGGCACCAAATGGTTTCTTGCATCCAGGCCCCTTTATAGAGAAGTTCCGGCTCTGTTGGGGATGTAATCAAAACGTCGTAACATTTTCCGTAATTTAGATTTTATAAAAATTGCAATGTGTCACGATTCAGTTTTTCGCTACTTTTATTCCTTTTTCACTAGTTAAGTTAAAATTAAATAAAAATGAATATACCAACATTAATCCCTATAGTCGATTACGCTTTAAAGACAATGATTAGTTAGTTTAAAATTAAATACAAATGAATATACCAACATTAATACCTAAGGTCGATTACACTTTCAAGACAGTAAAATATGCGCGCATTTACGTTTATTACTGAAAGAGAATCTGCCTCAATCAAACTCATGTACATCATATTTTGCACAGAGCAGTTTTCCAATATTACCGATGTATAACATTCAATGTGATATACCAAACTAGAAGATATTCAAAGAAAAATTGTTTGGTAAACAAAAAAGGCGAAAATCGGTATTCGGAATTTGTTAAGCGTTTTCAGAATTATAAATTGAATAATTGTTGTTTCGATAACGCTAAATAATAATAATTTGACATTAGTTTATGATATATACAGTAATCTTATGATTATCTTTCCCAAGATTGTAAATATTTACAGGTCCATACTTCAAAATCCAACATCTTTAAGAATCTTTATTTCGAAGGTAAGAAAGGAAATAAAATGTAGTTAGTTAATTAACTTTATACTCTTTGCCTTACAAATAAAACAGTCTTAAGCTCTTTTTTTTTTTAAACAGACAATTCAATCATATAAAACCTTTCTAGTAACAACGATGCCATAAGTGAGATTTATGGGCTTAAAATTGGGACCATAAAGTAACAATCCGTGACGTAGCAGCTTTCCCTATAAGAAATAAGTTCTCTAATTACGTTCAAAAAATCTCCTTTCTCAGTTCTTCATCTACCTCAATTGGACACGTGAAAGCTCAATTTTTTTTCCTGCTACAAGGACATCGAGTAAATCTCCACGGGTCGACCTTATTCCACGTGCTTATATGCCTGTTAATGTGCACAAAAAACGCTTGGAAATTACTTCTGAGTTGTTGGCAATGCTTCGTTGGGTGCTTACTCGATCGGTGCGAGATAATAATCATCCAGGACATATACTTCTTTTGACAATACATTTCTATTTAGCATAGCTACTTTTTCTAGGAGGAGTATGATTTTCATATCCACGGGTCAGCGAGTTTAAACCGCAACAAATAATTGACAGTTTCGGGAGGACTAATTAGGAAAAAAAAAGAAGGGGAGGGTAGGAAACGAAGGTTGGGAACCGTGTGAGAAAGTTTCACGCGCTTTGACGGTTGATTAGTTTTCGAGTGAAAATTAATGGAATGAATTATATCGTTTTACGCAAATTTTAACTATAAATTTTAATTTCTCTTTTGAACAAAAAAGATACTTCGCCCTACAAGCAATCATGAAAAGTATTTTTTGACACATGTTTCCTAATTAGATCAAAGAAATAATTTTTGGATAATTGTATACAGAGCTTCAGAAATATTTGAAATAAAGTTTTATTTGCTAAGAAAAATTATTGAATATCAATAGCTATTTATTACAAATAAATTTTCCTGACAACACACTCTGTCTGCTTTTTTCCATGATCTAAAACTAGTGCCAAGTTTGTCTTTTCTTTTATCTATACATTAGCCACTAAATTTACTGAAATATTTTTATGTTTTAAAAGTGAGAGAGGAAAAGAATTTCTAATGTTTCTTCTTAGGCATTACTTACAGTAGAACAAAATTCTTGGAGACATCTGCCTATTTTCAAACATAAAATGAGTTTCTACATAAGTCCAACATCAAATCAATTTAAAATTTAAAGGAACTGTTTCAGTTAAGTTTTGTATCAAGCAGACTAGCATAAATCACTAACCAAATACTAACCAAAGTAATAAATCTTTGTAATTTCCACACAAAAATTTATTAAATATATTTAAAATACAATAACTAATGTCAATTAAGCACATCAAAAACAAATACAATATTTATGAAAAAAAAAAAAAACACTAGTGTGTTACGTACCTTTGGCCAAAACCAACAAAATAGTCGCATAAAATTTTAATGATTTTTTAAAGAGTTTACGTCCTTGAAAGATAATATACAGTATTTTTTTTTTAAAAAAAGTCTTTTTTTTGCGGTTTATTTCAAAATGATTTCACTGCACATGCACTTCTTACATAGATAAACTGTGTTCTTTTGCAATAGCAATATTTTTTGCATGCATATCTAGTCTATCCATATAATATGGCCAATAGTGTCAAACTTTATATCATTCAGTATAGCACCATTGGAAGGTCTTCTGTAGGTTGAGCATTGACATGCAAAAACTTTAGTAAGGCTAAAGCTAATCGCATTAGAGACTGAATTTGAGAAGTTGGATTCATTAGCAATTTTATTAGTTCACAAGTCAATCCTGTTAATAAACAACAGCCACCAGCCCTTCTTTCCTCTCATTTTCCAATAAGGTATTTCGTACTATCAATATCATTGAGGTCCAATTCTCCCATGTATTTGTTGCATTGGTAAATAACATTCAGCTGAGGAAGAAAAACTTCTTTACACTCTTTTCAGCAGTAATGCTTGTGCAGAATCATACATCATTTGTCATCATGGTTACTACAAAACTGTCATTCCATCCAGACAATAAAACTTCGAAGTTGGGATTGAAGGTACAGGTATAAGAGCTTTAAACTTTTTACAGACGTTTTTGTAATCTTCAATCAGACATTTCGTAGTACGGTCTTCTCTTACTTTTTCCAGGTGTAAAAAATCCATTTTCTTTCAAATTTCCAAAAAGGGTAAAGGAAGTTTTAAAAAATTAACCAAGACTCAATGTGACTATGGATTTTTGACCATCGGCAAAAATTCCTTAACTACCATAGTTTTCAATGAAAACTTGGATGTGCTTTTTCTTCTTTTCCACCACATGGAATAAGTTTTTTCCTTTTCTATCACATGAAATAAAAATTTAGTATCTGAACAGACACCATAACTTGAAGCTGAATTTTACTGAGTTTCAAAAAATACACAATTTATAGAAGTGGCACCCAAAAAACAAAACAACATTTTTTCGCAAAAATTCCTCAATTCAGAGTTAATAATTACATAAAATCATTACCATTACGAACTTTAAAACATAAAACTCACATAGATCAACGTGATTCGTAATACCATTCATAAGATGATGTCCTCATTCTAAGATTTTAGACTTATATAGACTTGCAATTTAGTATGCAACCTGATTTTGGATAAGGGTGTGTATACTCATCAAAAATATTAAGATATAATTCAGAGGATTCATTCTAAAATTTGAGGAAATATAAACATTTACTGAATAAAGTATATGTATTTCACTTATATAATATCGAAAGAAAGAAAAACTTTAGATATTGTAAGACACCCAACCACTAGACAGCAATAGAGGTAAAAATACAAAGAGTAGCAATGGTTATTATTGCAGTAAAATTTCATTCATCACTTCATTCCGGTGCTGCCCAATAAAGCAAAGAGCTCTTAAAGTTGCCGCCTTTGGGAGAAAAACATGAGTTGTAGCACCAGGGTGTTAAAATTCATGCATGTTAAAATTTTGAAGTCAATGGGCAATTTATTTCTTTTCCAGTACACTCAAAACTAACAAAATTAAACCTTATTCTTGATGTATCAAAAGGGAAGTAATATTTTAAGTAGAAAAATGATTCAGATGACATGTTGAAATTTAATTTATAATTAAGACTATGAATTAAAATAGTGAAAATAGAAATAGATATAAAATATAACAATGCTATCACCAACACAAAGTTTGTTACATAAAAAAAATTTCTCCTTGAAATTTAAAAGTTTAAAAAATACTCATTGTTATTCTAATATATGAATACACTCATATGTAAGTTATAATTTAATAAGTAATCAAAAAATGAATGTAACCTATTGCTGCTTTGAAAAATTGTGCCAATAATATGAGTAGAAATAAAAATATTTTTATTGATTACCATAAATACATTTCAAAAATGTAAAATAAATATAATTTTTATTTTTTTAAACTTAATGATTCTACAAGTATTTAATAAGAATAAATCATTTTTTAATATTTTTGCAAATATTAATTATAATTTAAGATGGCCAATTTCCAAAATGCTTATCATCAAAGGATTAGAATTTTTTTCATAAAATGATCTTTTCTTATCAAGGTTATTTTCTTATCCAGATTAAGAACAAATATATTTTTACTGAAACTTTAATATTAAATAACTAGCATTGTACAAATAGTATACCTTTAAATTATTCAAATTATTATAATTAATTTAAACTTTCTTGGTTAAATTACCTTATCTTGGCTAAATTCAAGTTAAATTACCTTACTTAATGAAACTAAAAATGTACAAATAACAACTGTCACATAATCATGCACTCTTTATCATAACAGATTAGATTGAATTCTGGTGACCAGCAACGTAGTACAGGAAAAATTCAGACAAAATACATTATCCTTTCGAGAAATCATTTCCCTAACTTATACAAAATTTATATGCGTTTAACATAAGGTAGCAATTGACGATTCTGAAACAAAAAACATTACAATTTCAGAGTCAATACTTAATGCTAATTATAACACAATATATTCCTTGATTTGAATGAGAATACAATACAATTCATAATGCAAAATTAGTTAAAAATACAGATCCTGTATATTATTGTATAAAAATTGAACAGGAGAAAAAAACTATTTTGTAATGAAATAACTTATTTTGGAAATAACACTGATATAAAGCTACTTGAAAGCTTGCGATATTATTTCTTGTAATTTTAAGTCCCAGAAAAAAAGACAATATAACAACTGACTTAGTATTTCATCGTCTAAATGTCCACCTATACCACACAAAGACCTTAACTTAACATGGTATAGCCCTTATTATACTACACAAAAATCATTAATGTAATCAGGATTCAGACCCACAACTAAATTCAAATGTTGTCAACACTGAACATATAGTTTATAGCATTAGTCATTCAGTTACAAAAAATTTTTTTGTAAGTACTTAATAAAGTTTGTGATGTACTTAATATTTTATCCTATGGCCAAATAAAAAAAAAACCATCAATGGATTAGTTAGATTAAAAAAAAAAAAAACTCTTCAATTTACATACTTAAACTCATTCCCTAAATGAATCACTCTGATGAACGTCTAAAAACAACTAGTACACTAAAAATGCATCCCATAATTAGAAAGCAGGGAATTTAAACAATTACATTCATTTTAGTCTTCACTAAAAATATATATATTTGAAGTTTTAAAACTGATAAAGACTATCAGTTTTTTTTTCCTTTATATTTTCATAATTGACTAATTTTAGCAGAATGGTTATAACAAGTTTATTTTCAATACATGTAATTACAATATACTATTCAGTCCAAATGCTATCACATTAATTGATGCTAATTAATATTAAAAACATTCAAATAATTTGAAAAGCACAGATAAGCTTCACTACTTAAAAAGAATAACAACATAAAGATTGTATCATCACAGCATATCAAATTGACATTATGCTTTCCCAGGGGTTTGGCAATATTTAAATAAATGGTATTACTGTAAATTTTTACAGATTGCAGTCGCGATAAATATTGTGAATTATGTGTGAGTGAAATAAAAAAAAGTTTGGAGCAGTTTTATAACCTACTTAAAACATTTTACAAAAAAAAAAGGGGGGGCAGTTTTGAAATGCCTTAGTATGAAATTTGAAAAGGATTTCATTTCATTTATGCTAATTTACAAATACAGTCAAAAAACTGCTTTGTAAGACATAAACAGTTAAACACTCAAAAATTCAAAAGAGATAAAGTACGATATCAAGGGAACTATAACATGCATTTAAATCATACTATATTCAGAAAAAGCATGATTTAAATAAAAATTCCAACAAACCACATCATGTAAGCATAAATTAATTCCTGATACCAAATTTATACATATATCATGTATAACATATATATATGATAATGAAAGAAAAAAATTCAACTTAATGTTCACACATATTAAATTAAATGGGAATAAACATTAAAAACATTTTTAGCTCAATTCACTGTCATTAATATCTTAAAATTGCATAATAGGCAATGGATCTTGTTATTTTAAACAGAAGTCAAATAATAAGGTCAATATATTACCAAGCTACTTCCAAATTTCTATTCAATGTCAATGACAGAAATATTATGATTAATAGGATTTATAGGACATTTGTCTTTATTGTTCTACATTTTTAGTGGTATTGAGCCCATAACATATACAGTCTTTTACTTAATAACCTGAGTTACTTTTTAATAAGAATCCCTATTAAAATCTCCAAGTGATCACTAATGTATGTTATACATTTAATTTATTATAATTTCATATTTTATAATTGACAACTCATTTAATGTAACATTCAATCATGTCATTTTCAATGACTAGCAAATTTATTTCAATTACTTCTTTTTAGAATTAAAAAAAAAATTAGATTGCTAAAATAAACAAAAAAAAACTAATTAGAAAAGAATAGTAAATGCAAAGATAATTGTAACGCAGCTCCTTTAGTTTAGTTTAGTTTTTATTAACGTCGCACTAGAAGCAACATGAGGGCTATTGGCGACAGATCTCAAATTAATTTAAAAATTGAATCATGGTCTAGTGATGAGGACGACACCTGAGCTGACACCCCCTCTCCTAACATCCACACCACACCAACGGAAGGACTGTAACACAGCTCCATACAAAATACAAAAATTAAATAAAGAATTGTCAAAATTTTTATGCTGGAAAAAATATATATATCAAAGCTTTTTATGAAATGATGCAAAACAATGAACTATGAAACATGTTACAACAAACACATTGTTTGCAAGAGAAAAATATGGTTTCAACTTGCATTATATCGTATATAATATGCTTTTTGCATTATATGCTCTTTTAAATGCAAAGCTTAAAAATTGGTTTTACCTTTCCAAAATTAAATTGATAGTAGTTAGGTGCAATTTTTTTTCCTCCATGAATCAATAAATACTATAAATGTAATTTGCTTGAACAATCCAATAGTTTTAAATTTCAATAAAAATATGTAATGGTTCTCTTTTTGATACATATTTTAAAATACCTTGCAAGTAAATTATTTATGTACAAAGCGATATTTATGAGAAAGAAAAATGTGGATACAAAATTCCTTTACTCGTAAAATACTCAAAACACAATATTTTCCAATTTGATAGCTACTAGAATAAATTACCAAGATATACTTCCTAAATTGATGAAAAGAAATTAAAAATTAAATTTCACTATTAAAAGAAAGCAGAACCAAAGTGAGATTAGTTTTTCTGAATTATAATGTAGATTACTTAAAGAGTAGATCTAAATTTTGACAATGACAAGAAACATTATCAATGGACTCTCATAATTTTTTTCTCTAATTAGAAAAGATAAATTATGAAACATGTGTAATGACAAATATATTTAAATCAGAATACATGAGAACTCTCATAATAATTTACCAGTAGTAGAAATGTTAAGTTGAATGACAAGAGTCAATTACGTTGCATGACAAGACCAATATTCCAGATGACAGATGAGAGCATGTGATTGCTACTCTCTAAATCTTAAGTAATACCTGAAAAAACTATTTAACTTCATGTGCGGTCCATTCAATTATTTCGCACAATATTCTATAACTGAATTGATTCTAAACATTAAATTTTATGACTACTAAGCAGAAATCTACCAATTAAGTCATGCAGAACCCTAGATATTTACAATAATATATTAGTTTAATAAAGCTTCACTATTTCACTTCATCACTATAAAAACTTTCAGGGAATACAAGGAAAACATTACAATTGTTTACTTTAATATTGTCTATTAATCAAGACATCAAATGTCACATGTTTCAACAATAATAAACCTTAATATACAATCCAGACAGGAAATTAAATTTAAAAACAATTTTGGAATATTTAAAATCAATTAAGATTTTAAACATCTTTGGCTACATTGGGGTTAAATTTGTCACAGATGACAATCAATTCTTTTACAGCAAATAAAAATATCAACATTACTTACAGTGTCTGCATAACACTGGAGTCAAGAAGTAAACTTTAATCAGGCTGTGTTGATTATATGAACGCTTTATAAGATGGGCAGCAATAGCTGTAAATAAGAATACCATTATTTTAAAAAGAAATATGAAGACAAATAAGTTTTATAATTATATGATAAAATAAAACATGTAATATATAATTTCATATATAACAGAAGGATTTTAAAAAATAAGATTTTCCATAAAAGGCCACATTGAATAATAAACAAAACAATGAAAGAAAATTCTCCAACTATTTTTAAAACTGAAAAAAAAAAGTCATAAAATTACAGAAAACTTGTAACTAAAACTGACTAATATGTAAAATACTAATCATTGAAAAATTAGATATGTCCACTTCATTGCTATAAAATTAATGTCCTCATTTATCATAGTGAATAAAAATGTGTTTAATACTTGATAAAATCCAATGGATTGTTCAGATAACTTAGCTTTCCTGCTTCCCTTTCCCTCCTGTTTCAATAGGGGAAAAAAATTATGCTGCTTATTAATATATACAGAGTTAGTCCAGAATAAAAGGTAATCAGAAAAATAGATAAATCAATTAAGTAGTTATAAACTTCATAGCTGAAAAAATTAATAGTAATAACCTAAAATAAAAAGGTAATAAGAAAAATGAATAAACCAGTTAAATAAATATAAATTCTTAAAATCAAAAAAAATTAGAGTTCAATTATAACCTAGAGTTTTTTCATAGATATTTTTAAAAAAAATTGAACTAGATTATATGAATAAACTGCTTAAGTGAATATTTATATTCAGCCCTATATATTAAAACACAATATCAAAATTCTAAAAATTGAATACAATTACTTTTTAATAGCCTATTTTTGCACCAACTGAAGACTGATAAGGCAATTTGCTCTATAGTAATATATTATTTTTATTACATTGAATATTCCTAAAGAAGTGCATAAATCATATGAAATTTCGCTCAATTTCTCCACAATAGGATGACCCATATATATAGCTATTATTCATTTGGGCCCAAGAATATTTATTTTAATAATGTTTTACTGTTTCACTAGTTTTTAATTGCTTTTTCCACTAGTAAAATTAAATAAATAAGGGAGTATTAAAGAGTTAAATGTATAAAAATGGATCCAACATTTTTCTCCTTAGGGGAAAATGTTTGGTAAATACATGTTTTACAATTTATACTGTAACATTAAATCTCCCAAAGTGAATAATTATAAATAAAATAAAAATTTCCTAATTGATCATAATATAAATTAAAACAAATCTTCCTCTCTATATAGTTAAAAAATACAAATTTTGTAGCTAATAAACAACAAATTAAATATAACTATTTTAGGATTTACACACATTTAGGCTCAATAATTTATGGACATCCCATATATTATTTGCATTAGATAGATTACGACTGAATCTTATTTCATCATGGTGACTTTGTTTCCATAATAAATAAAATTACTTATTGTAAAATAATTCTTCATTACAAAACAAAATAAAAGTTAATATCAGAAAAATCTCCTTTCCGCAAAAAAAAAAATAAACATATCAATAATAAAGTTACCATTAATAACATGTAGACACCATGGTGAAATTAAGCAATTTAAAGATGATTGTGATACGAAATACATATATTCTACATCAGACATAATCAAATTTCGGATTTTGTAAAATATATTTTTTACTTAATACAAACAGAAATTGTTGAGTTCAAAAATTCTTATTGCAACTTTCATGTTAAAGAAATGCATATTTATCATGCTTTTTTTTTACTTAACTCAATAAATTTTTAAACCATTTTTAAGTTTTGTTATCATTTTCCTAATACTATTTTTCTGTAAGTTTTTATATGTTTTTTGTTTTGTTTTAAATTTGTTAGTATGAATTACCTATACTTGAATCATCCAATTTACAACAGTTGTTATGATAAAAAAAAAAAAAATCAACATAAATATTTTGATCCCTGCATTCATTATGAACATCACATTTAAAAGCAATATTATGACTATTGACTATAAATCTCAGAATTTTGAACCATGGTGAAGTGATGAATACAACACTGGAACTGATGACCCACTTCCCAAACTTCCCAACCACACCACAAATTCTAACAGATTTTATATGCATCAACTATGCTAAACAACATATCTTCGGGACTCAAATACTAACCTCAACTAAAATATCACCAGCCCTAAACTTGCAATCAGGACCACTCGTCTACTGCAGCCACTTCAAGGGTGGTCTGAAAAGTGTGCGACCTTAACATGAAGATGTCAGTACTCATCAATAAAAGCTAGGGAATGTGGTTGTGCATCTTCTGACAGGCACTCACCAAAATTTCAGCCATTTTAGGCACACAGTTATTGTTTGATAATCGTTTCAGCAAGTCAAGGCAAGTGTTTTTGGTTTTATTGTCACACTAGAAGCAACACGAGGGCTATTGGCGACGTACTTCGTATTTTGGAACCTCGGCCAAGTGATGAGGACAACACCTGAGCAGGCACACCTCTCCCAACTTCCCCACCATGCACCCAGAATTGTTTTTGTAAAAATGGAAAAAGAATCGAGCATTGAGTTGTCATTAAATATTTGTTTTTAAAAGGTAATACAAGGAAGCAAATCAAGGAAGAGTTGGACACTGTATAGGGGGACTATGCACCATTATTTACCATCATGTAATTTTAGGCAACTGAATTTATAAGTGGCCGTTTAGTTTAGTTTTTATTAACATCGCACTAGAAGCAACACGAGGGCAATTGGTGATGGACCTCGTAATTTTGAACCACGGGCATGTGACATTATAAGTGGCCATACCAGCTTGAGAGTCTATGAACATTCAGGACATCCAAAAACTGCAACCACTGACAATAACATCAATAAATTTCACCAAACAGTTCTAGACAACCGCTAAATTAAAGTGACAGAGATAGAAGAGGCTATGAATATGTCCAAAGAATGTGTTTGTTATATATTGAATCAAGATTCAGGCATGAGAGAGCTGTCAATGTGTTTGGTACAGCGTTTACTAACATTAAACCAAAAACATGTTCAAATGAACATTTTCAATGCTCTGTTGGTGCAATTTAGGCACAATAAATCAGAGTTTTGCACCAATTAATTACTGTAGATGAAACTTGGATACACCAATATATGCCCAAAACAAAAATACAGTCCAAACAGTGGACTTCAAAGGGGGAATCAGAGCCAAAAAAAAAAAAAAGAAAAAAATTGTTTTTTCAGCTGGGAAAGAGATAGACTGTTTTTTGGGATAGTCATGGAGTTATCTTAATGAATTATCTTCAAACATGAAAACCTATTACAGGAGTATACTACACATCATTACTATGACAAGTTGAAGGCAGAAATTGCAAAAAAACCAGCCCCATTTGCAAGGGGGGGGGGATTCTGTTTCACCAAAACAGTGTGTCATCTTACACCTTAGTGGTTCCCATGGTAAAAATCTACAAATTACAAATTGATTTGCTTGGCTACCCTCCCTACTCACCAGATCTATGCCTATGTGACTTCTTTTTGTCCCCTAATCTAAAAATTGCACTAGTAGGATAGATTTTTGTCAAATGAGGAGGCCATCACCTTTGTAAGCAATTTTCGCAGAGAAAGACACTGAGTACTATCAGCACAGGTTAAAGAGAAGGGAGTATCACTGAGAGAAGTGTATACTTACAAGAAGACTATGTAGAAAAATATACATAAAATTAAAGAAAAATGTCTTGTATCTTTGTTAGATTGGAAACTTTTCAGCCCACCCTCATAGGTCATGATTCACATGATTACTTATAAATTTCAAAACTTTTTTTTCCCGAAGACATTGATTTAGAAAATGATTTTTGTACACTTTTTTCATAAATATAATTTCCATTCAAATTCCTCACAACATTTTAAAAATAATTTTAATATTTTTTTTCAAACCTTTACATTGTGGCTTTGATCAGAATACAATAAATGCAATTAAGAGCTTAATTTTATTTTTACATTAAGTGAGTCCTCTACTACAGACAACATAATAATTGCTTCTTTCTACAAATCTAGATTAAGGCAAGGCAAATTTATCACACCTTCTTTAAAATATTTTATAGCCAAACTGAATAATGAACAAACATAGAAATTGAATAAAACGAAAAAATAAATTATATACCTGGGGATCCAACATATCCAGAATCATTACTTTCTTCAATATTTCTAATAACAGGTTCTGGACGAGGGACTGGTCTTTGAGGCACGGGCGTAGGAGGAGCCAAAACTTCTGTTCTTAAATATTCAACAAATGTCCCTGGAAAATAGCCACATTCATTTGTTCTCTGATTTCTGCCTAAAATCCAACCTTCGGGGTTTTCTTCAGTTCCTTCCAAAGTAAATTGGAATGGTTTCTTGACTTCTAGAATGTCACCCACTTCCAAAGAAATTTCTGAATCATCACCTTTAACATACTTGTACTGTGAGCGGTAGAAAGCAATTTCGGCCATTGTTTCAATTTTTCCCCAAAGCAAACTTATAGGAAACAATTTATTTTGGAGGAGGACAAAGTTTGTAACAAAATATGTACTTCCTGTTCATCTTAAATTATGAAAGGGAATACATAAGAGTTTCATTAGATTACTTCCCACATCCCAGGTAGGTTTGCACAGTAAATAAATCTTGAGCTTTTTGTACCAGGTCATTATTTATAAGGCAATCTTTAGTTTATTCCTGAAATCAAGAGTTTTATTATAAAAATAAATATATTAAAAATAACTATCAATATTTCTTAACATATTAAAAATAATTATCAATAATTTTTAATGTATAGTTAAATTAAAAATATACAGCACAAAATCTATTATATGTTAATAAAGAAATTTCTTCAATTGACATTTAAAAGCACTGGATTAATCACAGCAAAGTAAATAAATTACATTTCTTCCCTGCATTTATCATTTGCATGATATATAGAGGTATTTCTTTTATAAGTAGAAAGTGCACAGAATATTACCAGGCACACAGTCATGATTAGAATAAAATTGATCTCTTATAAATCATATGAATTTCCAAAAATATTTCTTATGATAACAAGTATGACATTATTTTATATTCACATGCTTTGAATTCAGCACGTAAAATCTACAACCAATATCATTTTTTTCAAACAATTTTGGTTCACTTAAAATTTTTACTCGTGCATGCTAATAAAAAAAATTATTTAATTTCTTAAAAAATTATTACTGTGGGGAAAAAAATTGCTTTTTAAAGTAAATTATTCCATTTGTGTAAATTTATTGAATGTAAACATTGCCTATTTGGCAATTTCTTAATTGGACCTCGTTAATGCAAATGCAATACTTTTTAATAATAAAATTTGAAAGTTATCAAAACAAGCTCAGATTTTTTTTTTTTAAAGTTAAGTTACAGAATATATTCTAAGAAAAGTAGTACATGTATAAAAATTCTGTCAACCATGAAAGTTGGTGCAATTCCACCCAAACAACTTTCACCAATGATTTCCAATTAATAATACCAGTTCAATAATCTTTAAATGAACATTTTACTTTTTAAACAAAAATTTTGAATTTAAAAATATTTGTGAAAACAAAAGCCTAACAGTGCAATTAATATGAAGTAATATATTATCCAGTTTATATGTCACTCCAGTTTGGACAATTAATTTATAATAATCATAAATTAATAAACATGCCTCACAGAAATGAAAAATTATTATTTCACTAGTCTTAAAATAAAATCCAGATTTTCCATATTATACAAAGTTATTAAATAATATCAAAACATATAAAAATAACAAAAGTATCATTGTTATCCATTAGCACAATACGAAATAGAATTACGATCAGTTTTATAAAATTATTATCACATATGTATAACTTAATCACAATTTAAGAACATAATAGAATGTTTCCAAAACAACATATATGTATATCATAAAACTGAATTGATGAAGGGTTATATGAAATCCCAAAATATATCGGACGAGAAAATATAAAAACAATTTTAATTTGGTAAACATTGTTTTGATGCAATTCTGATGTTTCTTTTTCCAATTAGTTTCTCCTAATAACAACGTAAAATTATTAATACAATCTTAGAAATTTATATATACAGATGTAACTGACAATTTTTAAGCTGTTGAGATGATTGACACTGCAAACTTCATTAAATTTATTTAAGAAGACGATATGTTTCCTGGCAGACAGTCGGGTGCAAACGTCAAATACAAAGTTACAAAGCTATTTACACAATCAACAAGATCGAACAATTAATTTTAGAAAACTCACATTGGTTGTAATGACTTGATACTCATCAATAACATATTCTTCTTGTTCCAGCAGACATTGTCTTTAATTATCAATCGAAATATCAAAATTTACTTTTTTTTAACAGAAAACAGATCGCGGTACCCCCATTTCGCAGAAATCAGAAACAATGAAAGTTGTGTTGTAGGTGGTATCTTTTCTTCGCCAATTAAACATAATGACAACTTTTTTTTTCTTCCAAAAAACTGCAAATGATGATCTATTTTTTGTCTTATCGAGTTAACAGGAAGAAATTCCAAATATTCTCAGAATTTATTTTCAGAAATCATTTCGAACATTTTAATTTTTTCAATTAACTCGAACTTTTTCCTCCCCTCCTTTTTAGAGTACATTTTTCTTAATGGACATTCAGTGATTATCGACAATTCAGGAACCTGCTTTTAAAAATTAATTTTGTTTTTAAATGGATTATCTGCTGTTAATTTCAAACAAAAATAAAGACATTTCCAAAATTAAATTGCAATATATATGGGACATTCATTAAAAATATTTTGAAGCACTTAATAGTCTTTCAATAGAAGCAGCCCCAGTTGTCAAATATGCGCTCAAGAATTCGTGATTATATAAAATTTAAATTTTTCTTTCCAATGCTTCTTTTCATACATATTTCTTTCTTCCCTCAACCAATGAGGTAAATTTTTCTTTTCTTTTTTAATCATGGCAAATAAAAACGAACTGAGAGATTGTTTTCTCACTTTTGTTTTTGAAGAAAGCAATGAATTTATTTTCTAAAAAATTAGAACTTATAATTTGTAAGCATTTTAGCATTTATTTTCCATGTGTAACAATATTGAATAAGGGTTTCAGTAATAATAACAGTTATCTTTAATGTTTCATATTAAATTATTAGCCATATAAATTATTTATTAAAGGAAAACCGAAAGTATTTAGTAGTTTTTTTTAAATATTTTTAAAAATCGAAGAAAAAAAGTAATTCCACAGAAGCATTCATTATTTTTTGCTCTTTCAGATGCACTTTATTGCATTCAAATAGGTTGAATAGTAAAGATGTGAGAATTAAAGTCGTAATTCCATAGGATTAACATTACATACATGAAATCAAAATGGCGGGTAGACGGGAGCCTTAAAGCAATCATTTGAACTAATTATAAATTGTATTAACGCTTTTAACACGTGTTTTATTTACAAATTACGACCAACTTTGTCATGATTATTTTAATAATTGTTGTTAAAAGCTAAATAATTATAATTCGATTAAAATGCATTAGTATTAAAGAATGAAAAAAAGTTTGGGAACATTTATTTGTCGTATAATCAAACGATAGCAATGAATGGTTTTTGGTGTGAGATTTGAAACTAAAGTGCTGGATTGTGAGTATTTTTATTCAACCTTCTCTCAAAAAAAATAATATTTTTTTAAAAATTATCGTTAGTATATAAACTGCAATGGTGAAATAAAATTATTTCATTCAACATGTCTAAACTGAAAAATAAACTCGCAGACATCACGAGCCGATACAAATTATTGGAGATTATAGGAAACGGTTCTTACGGCACGGTACAGTGTGCAAAGCTTTAAAAGACAATGTTCTGGTGTCGATCAAGACTGTTCATAAAAAGCACAAGGATGCATCAGAAAAATATTTCCTCAACAAGCTAAAAAATGTAGAAGAAGTAATTAATCTTTTCGAATACAGAGTCTGTCGAGATGGATATATTCTTATAATGGAATATTTCAAAACGGACCTTTTTGACTTTTGGGATAAAAATTTTCCGTTGCCAAAGCTGACAATCAAATGCATCCTCTTCCAAAATGTTAAGATATGCATGACATTGTTCCGATTAAATGTTTATCACGGAGATTTAAAAATGGAAAATATTGTAATTCGACCCGAGAGGTTAAAAATTAAACTGATCGATTTCGGTAGTGCTGGATATATAAATGAAAAAAGAAAAATATGTGGAACCAAACATTATTTACCACCCGAATATCACGAACTGAGAATTTACAAGCCAGAAAATGCACTCGTTTGGTCGATTGGAATAATTTTGCTAGAACTCGTGACAGGAAAATCGGCTCAAGATTATATTTTAAGAAGCAGATCCGTAAAAATGTTTTGTAATATCATCGATCAGTGTTTAATTATCGATTATGTAAAAAGAATTAAGTTGAATGAATTAAAAAATGCTATTAAAGATTTTCAATAAACGCAATTGTATGTGATTCATTTCTATGCAAAAAAAAAAAACCCAATAAATTATTTGGTGTGGAAAATCTTTAACTAAATCTAATGCTAGAACCTATAGTACAAAAATATGCAAGATTTGTATTGAGCAGAGAAATAAAATTATGGTCCATTCTATTTTTTTTAAAAAATCATTCTAAAAATATAGTTGCATCATTCATTGAAAACGTAGCAAAGAAATATATTTTCAACAATATAATTAGTCACCAATCGTTTCGTAATATTTTACGTAGAACAAAAATGACCAGTTTTTCACTGTTGATTATGTACACAGAATGAATTTTTTTAAAAAAAATGTGAGAAAAAGCTTTTTAATTTGAATTCATTTACTTGTAGTTTATGTTAAAGATATTTCAACTAGATAAATACCTTTTAAAAGATCTCAACAGATCAAAAAAGTTGTATAGATTTGTATCTAAACATTGAACTGAGAATACAACCATTCTTAATGCTAGAATTTTTTTAAAAAAAAAATGTAATTAAAATCAACAATCGAATGCAAAAAAAAAAAAA
>BMAW01028925.1:5032-26411 GCA_019974015.1 Nephila pilipes | reverse complement strand
ATATATATATATATATATATAAATCAAAATTTATTGTTTAGATCATTTGATTCGCTTATAAGCTCTGTTGAATATCGTTCATTGGTTCTAATTTTTTAATTTTTTAGATAACGCGTAGTAATATAGACATGTAAAAAACTGTAAAATATTTTGGCAAAATGTATAAGAACACTGTATTAATAAAAAGAAAGCCAGAATACTTCTGAAATAGACTTGATTATAATAAAAGAGTTCTCTTTAGGAAGTTGTACAGTGGAAACTGTTATGAGGAGAAAGTCTTAGAAAATACTTTTAACTTTTCCTTTGAACAAATTAATACTTTCTTGTGTAAATATGCTTTACCTTTAAAAGCAATGCTGTGTTTAAAAGCGGCAAAAGCCGCGCCACAAATGCAAGCACTATTCTGCGCAAATATGGCGTACAGTTGTTACCAAGCAAATTGCCATTACATTTACGGCTTGAAACTAAAGAACCCGCGTTCTTGCTAAATACAACACAACCAGCTTATAAAGGTACTTTTTTTTAGCCATACAAATATGGTAATGTTAGAAGAATGATGTTTTACAAGAACACACGGCCATTGCTTACTTTGTGTTAGACTTTTAACGGTTTTCATTGCTCTACCTGTTTTTGAACCAAAATGTTTATATAACGACATAGTACTATTTTTTCACAGACGGTACTTAAGTACTTCAAAATGTTCTGTAAAAAATTAGTTTCTGTAGTTAAAAATAAAAAAAGTAGTGTGTCGTTACCTGCCAAGTTTTATACGGGTAGCATGCACGGCGCCACGGTTTCTTGGTACCAAGGCCACAATGAAAATAGTTTATAGACCAACAGCCAAATTCCTTTTCATATAGCCACTAATAAACACAGATCTTGTAGCTATTTATAACAATTTCCGAAGGATAGATTACAATAACATAAAATAAGTGTCATAATATATTTCTATATTATTTCGTTTTTGGCACAAAATATTTTGTATACTGTCATCCACTTATTTTGCGATAAAACAACCGAATGAATATGACTTTAATCAATATCGCTCATTATTCTTATAAGATGAGCCATTCAACTGAGTAAGTAACATAGACTGCTTCTGACTACAAAAAAAGCATTAAATCAATACAAATGTTCGCATTATCCTATTTTTCTTGGATGTTCGATCCAACGAGTGTCGCAGTGCCACGCTGCAGTGTAAATCTTAGAAATGACGTGTTTTACGGCTAAAGAAACAAAAAGAAGTTAAGCCATGACACAGCAATCACGTAATGACTGCACTTTTCTAGAAATTACCCTTTCGATATTTACTTCAATGAGAAGCAATTGTGGTTCAGATATGTTCGTTTGTTTTGTGTTGCTAATGAAAATAAAGCAGATGTATTTGAGGAACTGACATTTTGGGTTACTTAAAAAAAATATAACGAAACAAAATGTTGAAAAATAGAAGCAAAAAGCCAAAAAGGTGTGCCACTACGGCAAGCTGGTATATGGCGTTTTAAAGGCATGGCAGCGTTTTGCTGCGGCGGCGCGGCTTTTCTGTTTACCGGTTTTGGCCAGTATGGCGGTACGCGCAACAGCAGCGTAGCTGTGCCGTTTCGGCGAAGGTACGCGTACTAAAGAATATATATATATATATATATATATATATATATATATATATATATATAGTAGGACTTAAAATTTAAAATAAAAAGAATTTTTAACTTACGTTTTGAGAACTGACTGCGCCAATTACTAAAATTTTACACAGCTACAACTTGAATTTTCCGAAGTAAAATAAATATTTACTTGTATTCTTATAATGAAGTCTTATTTTAAATTTAAATCTTACATTCCTAATTTTTTTTATTATTTTATTTTTGATTTATTAAGTACTGGTATATGCATCATCTATCTAATTATTTTAATAATAAAATTAGAAATATGTGAAAACAGTATTTCAATAGAAATAATCACAATATTTTATTTAAAGTATAAAATGAAAAATTATTTTAATTATGTTTGTAGCTAACGCTTATTAATGCAGTATTTATGAAGTTTGAAAGCAGTATTGTATTTAAAACCTAATGCGAAGCAAATATTCTATTACAAAATCAAATATTTGTTACTTTAACATTGATAAATTTTTCGAACTTAGTGATTCTCTACCGTTTTTAAAAATTTTCTGATACCTAATGAGAAACAAACTTTATTCATCATATATTCGTAGCTAATTCTTCTAGTAAACATTATTCCACACACAGAAATACCGTAGTCTAAGATTACTTTCCTTTCTGCACAGAATAGCATTTTTAACTTTTAAAGATGGATCGTACATTTTTCAAAAGCGAAGATGTAGTTTTTCTGCTTGTAAATTCCTAATTTTGGTTAATACCGAATCTATGCATGTTGCTAATGATACGTTTAAAGATTTTTTTCTTCTTTTTAATTTTGCGGTAATTAGAATTTAGACTCTTTCTAATTTTTTATCAAAGAGTAATTACTCTTCCTACTCAAAGGGGATATTTATAAAGATAGAATATTACAAAAGCTGATAAAATTGAGAGCATTCAAACTGCATTTCTGTGGATAGATAAAGTATTTGAAATAATTAAGAATACTTAATATTGAAAAAAATTAGATCACTTAATTAAGGCATGATTTTAATATAGCTAATTAGATCTTTTCTCAGAAATTTATAAATAGAATATGCACATCTATACACTTAAATTTTAATTTTGTCTATATGAAAAATTATGAAATTAATTAGATAAATTATTTTACTCCATATTTATGTTGATTTCATTAAATTATTCAAGCATAACGAGACATACTTTGAAGCTCTTTGCTGATTAATTACACGAACTTTGAAAAGAATATGTATTAAATAGACAGTATTTATTTTCTTTTGTACCTTACATTTGAATCATCTTTTAATGTACATTATTTAAAATGTTTTTATAATTATGAATAACATGAGACTATTGACAGAAATAAATCAATATTAATCAGATTGGAATTTCACTTTCATGAGAGTACTTAATAAAAATGAGTTTCTAAGTCATTTCTATAAATATTTCTTAGAAAGAAAAACAATGTATCATTGAGAATATTTTCAAAATGCATATAGAAATGTTTTAAACCAAAAGTTTAAAAAGAAAATTAAAAATTTGTGATAATTATCAAAATTTAAGCTTTGTTGAAGTTAAGCATAGTAAAAATCCTTTCTTAAGATTATGATCTCATACACAGTGTAGAAAGTTTGTAATGTTAGGTATGACGCTGCTAAGAAAGGTCAAAAAAGAATCATCAATAATAATCTCTATTAATTAAATCTATAAATTTCTAGGAATTTCGAAAAAATTACTTGTCTCAGCTTTTCTGATAATTTAATTAATAATATATTTAACGGTAAGGAGATTCACTTCACAAAAGAAAGAATAATATTCCGTAAAACAAAAGGCTTCATATCTTGAAGTATCCTACATACTCCTACTGAAATAGATCAGTCAAATATGAATTACTCAATAATGTCAGCACATAACTATATTAAACAAATAAAACTAAAAATATGACTCGCTAAAAAACTGTTATACTTGTGAACTAATGTATATGAATCTCTATGCACATACTGTAAAAATATACATATCATTTTCTTTCCTTTAATTTTGGATTGTAGATTATAAAGGTACTTGAAAAATCGTTTTTTTTTTAGAATAAACATTTTTCTATAACATCATTAATATAAAAAGTAAAACAATAGCTTAAGAGAGACAGCGTAAGAAATACTAGAATGCAAAATTATAATTAACACTCAATGCATTTGCACTTCTATTTAGCAATTGGGAAATAAAAGTAAGGGAAATAATTCATAAAATGCAAATAATTTTTGCAACTTTTAAAGGTTTTTTTTTTCGTGATTTTCTTAAATTACGGAGAGGGGAGTGCCACCTCAGGTGTCGCCCTCGTCATTTAACCGAACGAGTTCTGTCAAAGTTAAGAGGTCTGTCACCAATAACCCTTGAGTAACTTCTGGTGCAACGTTAATAAAACCAAACTATATGCCAAACTGAGATTTTTATTCTAAATTCTCTTCATAAACTTTAACTTTGATTCATTAGTTTTAGTAACATCGCTCTTTAAGCAACATGGATGCTATAAGCGAAGGAATTCGCAATTTTGAATAGAAGTTGGGAAGAGATTCATAACAATAAATTCATGTGATCAATAATTTTATCCCTTTCTAATAAAGTATTCTAGTTAGATAAATATTGTACTGGATATCAGGTTGGATAAGTGGATAATTAATAAATTACCTAAAATGTAAATTTTGTGAACCATAAGGATATAACTATCAACTCTTCACTGAATGCCACACTAATGACTCGTTAAAATATTAGTATACGATATGTTGATAATATTTACCTTACCACATATTCCGTTTTAAATTACGCGAATATTTGATTTTCAGAGTGTACAATTTCCAAAAATAAAAGTTTTGAAGACAGAATTAGCTTAAATTTTTTTTCTATATGTAATCAACATGTTTGAATACAAATAAAAAATCATACGAGAATTAGATTCCTAATATTTAATTCCAAAATTATAATGACAGAAAACAAGTTTTAAGCTGAAAATCATTCAGACAATTGTATGAATTGTATGAATGTATGAATATATATATATATATACAATAAATTTCTTAAATACTTATCCAATAAATATGATTATCCAATAAATTTCTTAAATACTTATATACATCACAAATATATTAAACATCTTTGCGAATCGTGATCCAATTTCAAATCCACCACACAACAATAGGTCCACAAAGTCGGCTTGTTAGTGGTCTAGCCGTGAAGAATTTATTTATTTATTTACATTTACACAGCTTACATTTTTACTCACTCTCTGGACCGCTATACTCCTTTACCATACAACTTATTACCAACCAATTGTTTGCATCCTTTTACATTTTATTACCAATCAAACAATGATTTAAATCTTTTTTCAATTTATATGGTGATGATGTGTTATATTTTTTCATTTTGAGTATGTGATATACATCTTGAAGCTTAAAGAAAATTCCGTCTTACTACTCACATATTTGAATCTTCATTTCTTTGAATTTTGTAAGTAATTTTTATATTTTGATCTGTTGATAATTTTTAGAATGATAGATTTTATTTTGTAAATTTTATCGTTGAAATTGGTTTGCATTTTTTAATCATTGAACTTTTTTGTAATTTGGATTTCCCAATTCAGCCTACCAGGAATTATAGATTTTATTTTTGTAGATTTTATCGCTGAATTTGTTTGCATCTTTTAATCATGAACTCTTTTGCAATTTGGATTTCCTAATTCAGCCTACCAAGTCGCAAAGGGGGAAGGTTGGTACCATTAAACTTGTTTAACCCCGCTTAATCGGTCCTCAGCCCGATATTGCTTTTTGACTTGCTGGGTTCCATATTTTCATTTATTTTTCTTTCATTGTTACATTTCTTTCTAGGTTTTTGTCTTTTTAAATATTTTAAATTATTCTTTCATAAATTTTCAGTATATATATATATATATATATATATATGTTTGTGTTATGTGTGTGTATTATGAAAATTTAGCGGAATTGTAGAAGATTTTTATTAAATTTCTATAATATCAGGTATGGTTTTGAATCATGAACGAAGTTTTTAGTTTTCATTCTTATGACGGGCTTTAAATGGGACTTTTCCTTTTTCTTTGGAATGCCAATTTAATTACCTATGGGAATTTAATAAGTTTACTTTCTAAAAGTAGTCTGCTGTGCTTCTTCAATACAAGAAATTAGCACTGTATTCTAGAACACCAACGCATTCCTGTCTTGTAGATGTTTTCAGAGGGCAGAATTTCGGATATGTGTTCATCTAGATGTCTTTCCTTCCCTACTAGCCATTGTAATATAAATAAAGAATAATTTGTGTTTTAAGAGGACTGCTGCATCGATCAGGACAGAAAAATAATTGAAACTCATTTGGATGAATCTCGCAATAAAATCATCCTGTGAACCATGTATATGATTTAATAATAATTTTTTTCCATAAATTTTTGTAACATTATTGTTTAAATTAATATTTATAAAAACTGTATTTTTTATGAATATTTTATAGTTTTATTTAATTATGGCATAGCATGGTAGATGGCATTTGACTTTTCATTACATTTTTAAAGTTTATGATCAATTCGCAATTAATAATTAATTTAATTTTTCTTCATAATTCCTTTAAATAAAGTTAGGATCTTGGAAGTTTTTCATTTTGTCATTATTAGTAATATTTCTGTTCTTTAGTTTCGAAATACTAATTTTTCAATTTAAGAACCAAAGTAAGTTATGTACGAGCCTTTGACTTTTGACTGCCTGAACTTAGAATTGACATACTGAATATTAGCAACCGCTAGACATAGTTATAAGATTTACTTGAAAATTGTACAGGCATCATAACAGCTTCATTTCTCTTTTAACTTTGTGTTATATGTGTTTTCGATACTGTGTTTGATTAGGAAAATTTGTATAAACAGTTTTCAACATGAAAGTAAATAAGGTTTCCGAGTTTTCTTTTTTTTTAAATTTAAAGTAAACTTAAAAGTTAATGAACTACTGAAAGTTTAGTTTCTTGTGTACTTTGTACACCATACCGGTAAATTTTCAAAACATAATGATACATTCATGCATAAACGTTTTCGTATGTTAGTTTAATTTTAAGATTTTAATGGCCCTTTAATTCTCAAGTCTTAAAAGATTTTGTTGCTAGGTGTTTTTCTTTTAATTATTTTTTTTATATTTCCTTTTAACTTCTCTTCATCTTTAAATGTGCTTTTGGTTTTGTAGCTAGTTTTTAGTATCGTATTTTTTAAAGTGTGGATAGTTTTGCCAATAAATCTAGAATAACTCAGCCTGGCAATTTTAAAGTCCGTTTCAGTTTAAATGTATTATTTCCCATTTTTTCAATCATTATCTCTTTTTTCATATTTCTGGTATACATATATATACATATATATATATTGAAGCGAACGCCACTGTTCAAAACAGTTGATTTCCTTAGAGACGAAGTAAACCAATCTGACTCGGAGATTGAGATGCGCGAGCCGACTGGAGAGCGAGTTTGAACGAAGACTGAAGAAAAAACAAGGATCTAGTGTGTAGCATGGCTCATGTTTAGCGGCAAAAAAATTAAATACTAATTTAGCCAGACTGTTTCCGTTTCCAATACGTTACAGTCTCAACTGGAGGCACTGACACGATGAAATATAATTACTCTAAAAGTTATTAGTTTGGCTAGAGATTATCGATGCATCAAAATTGAAAACGCCTAAAAGTTAAGCTTACTGTTGGCTGAAGTGCTCCATCTTACCGAGCACTCTGCATTAAAAATAATAGTGGTATCCTATCATTTGAGAATTAACAAGACGTGTTCTAGGAAAGAAAAAGAAGTACCTTCCTGCACAAGTTATATCAAAAGAATCCCTTTACTGTGACAACAACAATCATATAATTCTTCAAGTACCAGCCTGGAAGTGATGTAAAAATTTTAGTTGTGCTGACAAGTCCTCCAAGTATATTTCAGGTATGATTTCCTTTTTTGTTTTGCCAATTATTTATACCATAAGTGATTTTTTTTTTATTTTAAATATATTACATTTCGGTGATTTTTTTGTGTTATTTTAAGTGCGTATCCTATGCGTTAAAATTAAGTGCATATCCCATGCGTTGTTCTAGAGTAGAATTCTACTATAGATTATCATAAACTGTGAATCTTTTTAATAATTTAGTATTATAAGATTCTTTTTGGTTGCATATCATATGCTTTAGAATTTATCTGATTCTAGTAATTTAAATCACGTCCTGTGATAATGGGAGATTCGTTTGAGAATAATTTTTTATTTGGTTACACAGTCATAAAAATATTGCTTGTTTTATATATTACTCCCTACTGTGTGTGATGAGAATCGCTAGCTATTATGGAAATATTTAGATATATAAGTGATAAATCACATTTAATAAGAGATAATTTTTTATCACTGACTTTGAACTGTTTGGTTGAGCAGCAGAATATTTTATTTTTGTTTTGAACAGTAGAATATTTTGTTTGTTCATGTAATTGCGATTTTTGTTCCGTTGATGCAAACTTGCTATTTTCTTAAGACGGAAATATTTTCCTGCAATTAATCAAAGTATTTTTATTTCCATATTGGTGTTTTTGTTGTTGATGATTAAGAATATACAAACAATAGTTAAAATTTATTTTAGTAATAACCATTTTTGGATTCTAATATTTTTACCATTATTTTCTTAAGTAAAATTGTAAGTTAAATTAAATTGATTTTATTGGTAGGGTTTTATCCAAATATTTGAGTGTAAAACCTATTTTACTTAAAAATGGTTTATTTAGTAATAGGTCGAAAAGCAGAGTTAAGATTTATAGCAGAAAAATTAGGTGAAAGAGTAACTGATGATTTAAAAACTATACACTTCAAAATCTTATTATAAATAACACCAATTACGATGAAGAATTAGTATGAGAAATTCTAAATGCAAGAATACAAGAAAGAATGTAAGCCAGCAAATCGCATGTCTGCGAAAACTATGATGCAATTGAAGAACATAATTCAAATCCTTTTCAATTACGGAAACTCCTTAAATGTATTGCTAAAGAAGATGATAAAACTGAAATTGCAGGAAATATAGCTCAAAATCTGGAAAACCTTTTACCTCCATTTAGAAGCGACAAGAATACAATAAATTTAGTTAAAATTAATGCCAATGAGTTCATAGAAGCACAGCACAGAAGAGAATAAGTAGGTCCATTGATTCAGAAGGTACAAAAAAGCAAGAAAAATGAAAATTCCAATCTGTTAAATCAATTAGAATAATTGCAGAATGAAACATGTTCCTTAAATGAAAATAAAGACGATAGTGGATTTAAAAACAAGAGGAAGAGCAAAAGACAAAACTGTTGGGGATTCGAAGAGAAAGAATACCGGGAAAAGAAAAAGAAGTTACAGGAGAAAATATTTCCATTGGAGAAAGAGAGGAATTAATACTGATGGTGCAAATTAAGTCAAGAGAAGATTTACCGAATGAAACAGAGAAACTGAGAAATAAAACATGTGTTTTTATTGAAGGAAAGAAGAAAGCAGAGAAATTAACCCCTATACTGATACCAATATGGTTAGAAAAAGATAAAGTTTTGGGGCAGATAGTTAAGTGGACAGAACGAGTACATAGAAGTTTTCCGACCCCGAAAGGAAGAAAACATATATTTTGAAGCAAAACGAACGACTTTATTTTAAGGAAAGAAACGTTGCAAAAGATAGATACTTTTCCGAAAGAGAGAAAATATTAAAACCACAACAAGACGAGGGGATTTCACCCGAAGGAAGAATAAACGCTAAGGTAGACAGAATAAAAAGTGTAATTGAACTCCTGGTGGGAGAGCCCCCTTTAGAAAGATGGGAAAATTTAACAATCACAAAGGAAGGTTAAAACCAGTCCCCTTTTGATAACGGGGGTGTTAAATAATTCCAGACCAAGAGGTACCCCTCTTTCAATGAAGAAGAAAATGTGGTATTGGAATAATTCTGGTCCAGAGAAATGATAGGGGAGAAGAGTAACCCTTTTATACCTTAGTATAAAATTTTCTGTTTATGAGATAAGTTATTGCACAACTGAAAAGGAATGTGCAACTATAGTTTACACAATGAAGAAACTAAAATGTTATTTGGATGGACAGGAAAAATGTATCATCCAGACCAACCAAAACCCATTAATCTGGTTGAAAACAAATGCAGGAACAACTCACGCCTTATGTGTAGATCTCTTGCACTGTGCAACCATTTAATTTCGAAGTCAGCCATAAACCTGGGAGAAGTCGTGTTAATGTAGATGATTTGAGTTGAATTGATTAAAGATCATTATATATTTTCCCAAGATGTGTGTTATTGTTTCAGTTCTATACCTAACATCAAATTTTCTTTTTCCAACAGAAAATTTGTGATATTTTTCCTTTTCAAAATTAAGTCCAATTTCTAGTAATTGATGTCATAAGGTTAGACAAAAGTTCATGAATATGTTACGTATACATTTAAGGTAAGTTTTCAAATTTCTGTGAGCATAATTCATATATATACACAAATATACATTGATATTATTATTTGTATAAACATGTGATATACTAACATATTTTCCTAAAAGTAAGAATGAAGCTTCGTGAAAGTTATTTCTTTTTGATATTACGATGCTAGATTATGAATTAGCATGTAATGCAAAATATTTCGTGGTAACAAAATGAAATAACTAATAAGAAAAGTAAACTGATTTTACTAATCATTGTGTATAAAATTCCAAGTGTTTGCGATAATTACTATTAATAGAGTAGAGAAATTGTAATGATTTAATAAATTGTAATGATTCGCTTCCAATACGTTGCGATATTTATATATATATATACACACACACATATATATACACATACATTCATATATATATACATACATTCATATATATATATATATATATATATATATATATATATATATATATATATAGTAAATAAATCATCAATTCACACATGTAATGAATGAATTTATTTAATGCTATTTAAATTATAGAATTATTATTGGGTCTTAAGATCAATTTTGCAAAGATTATTTTTCAATCATTCCATCGTATTTCATACTTGATGTCTAATAATAAGTCATAGAAGAAATTATTCAATATAATTAGTTTTTATGATCAAAAATTCTTCCTACAATTTGATTACATTTACTGCTTGAATTATTTTTCTATCACTTCCTTGAGACAAATGTTATTCGAACTTTGTGCAAGAACGATTAAACATAGATTTTATCACAAGTTATTTAATTTCATTTCATTGATTTATTGCATAAAGATAAAATTCTAAAAGAATTTCTTAGAATTCAATTTCACTCACCATGTACCTTTGATATATAACTGATCCCTGAAGTGATGCAATCTTAAGCTGAATGCTATTGATTAATGTTTTTACAAAGAAATGGATCTACTTCAATCGACTATTCTGAAATAAAAATAAAGTTCGCTTTTCAATTTCATTTGCCAGCATATCCGAATCTAATTTCATTTTGAATTCTTATAAAACTTCTAGAATATTTTTAAGAAATATAGTTTTATGCTGATAGGGACAGATTATTTTTATTTTATGGACCAAGATTTCGAAATTTTATTGATTCTAAAATAGTTGAATTCAACCATTAAAATGTAATGTAAAAATATGTAACTAGTTTAGAATATAAAAATCATTGAAAAAAGACAGCATATAAAGTTTTGTTTAACGTCAGTGTAGTATAAATGAAAACTTTCTTTAAAATGCTATTTTACATTAATATTAATTTTTTATGCTACATGAACTTTACAAAATATTAATAAAAATATGTAGGAATTTTAAAATAGTTAATAAAAAATATTTTGTTTTGAAATGGAAAAAAATTGGATATTTTCTTGGTTGTGACTGGTTATTAACGTCGTAATGAGAAGCAGCACGAGGGCTATTACAGATGGATCTCTTAATTCTGAGCCTTGTTCAAGTGACGAGGATAATGTCTGAGCTGGCACCTCCCTCTCTAAGCTCCATACCATGCCAATAAGAGGACTTGAGACCACGACTATATTTAGTGTAAGTCAAACTAGTTATATGATGAGTCTTTAAAGGCATCAGGCTCGATTTCGTGTGATAGCTTATTATTATTTTAACCAGGGCTTTAGCCCACAACTCGACGAAAGCTGCGCCGGTCCCAAGTCCGTGACAATAACCCCATACTATCGTGGCAATTATGCATTCTATGAAAACATTACCATTGGCAGCCATATTGTCATATCTATTTAACTTTTGAAACACTCAAATAAAATTATTCTCAAATAATTTGCTAAACACCCAGCCTATCTTTAGACGAGGAACTGAATATTTTTTTTTGCTTATTTCTCCTTCATTGTTACAAACATAGAACGAGAAGAAGAGAAATAAACACATGAAAATAAAAAGCGCAATCTATGTTCAAATAACTTTTAGTAAATTAATAATTTCACTAAAAATGTTAAACATATTTCTGATAAATCTTTATTAAACTACTTACTGTTTAAAGTTGATTAAATTATTTTGACACAATACATTGAGTGACTTGTTTTGACTGGCAGACTATTCTGCTTAGCTCGGCTTAAAAAGACTCTCCCTATATATTCTTGAAAAATAAATATTTTGTCAATATTGAATGGCAAACCTTTAAGTTTCTAAGATTCAAAATTATGGTTAAAATATTCAATTATTCAGTTCATGTGCTTCATGAGTATCCGTCATGGTAAATAGAATGGAAAAAGTAATATGTTTTCTAATGCAAAATTTTTGCCACCATACATTTATGTCCTTCAAGGAAAAAAAAAATATTAGCTCCGGTAATATAATCTTTTAAAGGATTAAATAATGATAGAAGATAAAATGCAGGTAAAGTATTTATTAGTAATTCGAATATCCTATAAGTGAGTAATCTGTAAACTCCAGTTAACTCACTTTAGTTCTCCGCTATTTGAAAGTTATACATCAGGAATAAAATTTACCAAGATATTTTTCACTGAAATTTGCTTGTTTTCAAAGTTTAATTCGATAACAATACATTAATAACGAATCATCTGATTTACAGAAAAGATGTTAGGAAAAGAAATATTAAAAAAACCGCCGAAAATAAACGTTGTTGGAAAAGTAATTTCCACACGCTGCATAAACTATTTCTCTGCTCCCTTATTTGTTGTTAAGATTAATACTTCGTGCCTAATTTTATTTTCGAACAACAGCAATTTATTTTCTAAAGTCCGTAAATGCAATTTCACAAGGATTTGTGATGCATTTAGTTAAAATTCTCTCTTCAAGAGATCTGCCATAAGAATGTTTCCTATAATTAAAAAAGGTATAGTTAATGTTACTTAAGGGGATAATCAATTAATTAACATGTTTGGGGCGAATTAAAATGTTACACTTCAACGTTAAATGAAATTAGGAGCGCAATGTTATTTATCGTGTTTTTTTATATATATTTATGGCATAAAACTATTTTTTGTAGTTGTAAATTATCTAAACAATCGATAATATAAATAAATTAAGCACTAAATGTTACTGAAAAAGAGGTATTTAGTTTAACATCAAAATATATATCTATTATTTCTTTATTATGGTTACCGTTTTTAATTAAACCAATAAATTATCAACAAGCAAATATTTCCATCTGTAATTTTATTATCTCACATTAGATTCGTATCGTACTTGCAGGTTCATGTGTACGTATTTCAGACTAACATCTTATGTTATTGGATTTATACATAATGAAGTAAAACAACAAGTTCGAGGAGTTAATAATAGTATTTAGTTAAAAAATCAACACACACCTATATGTACTTTATACCATCTTAAGCAATAAACATGCAGTCGAGAGATATATTGATCTTCATGACAATTTGATTAAAATTCACAATATCTGCTTTGAAGCTAATTATCTTATTAATTTACTTAAAACAATTTAAAGTATAAAAATTATAAAATAGAATTAACTACTAGTATATTTTTAACTTATGTTATTTATTTTTAGAATTTTTTTAAAAAAAATACTTAAAAATATTTTAATATTTTTAATTAATTTTATTTTCTTATTTATTTTTGACGAATGGTTTTTTAAATCTTTTTTTAAAAAAATGCATTTGGATGTTGTTTTATTTTATTTGAAATGTAATTTCATTTTTACTGAATTTTTTAACCTTTTTTATGAATGTATATGGCGTAATCAGTTTTTAATATCTTTTTTACTGAGTGATAATTATTTTCCTTCGATATCATTAATAATACTATTGCTTTGCAAGTGTAAGTTAGATCTTGATTCATTTCTATCTTTCTTATATTATCTTTTTTCTCTTTTAGAATAAGCCATTTTAATATTATGTGTTCTATTTTTTTTTTCTATTTTAATCTTATTGCGTGGTGTTCAGCGTTTATAATTATTGTTATACCTTTCTTACACTTATTTATTTTTATATTTTTGCTATTCACCTTTAATACATTTTAATCGATTGTTAATTTTTACCTGCCTATTATAAAGTAACTACTGAGAGATATATTTGAATTCACAATACTGATGCTAACGCGCATCATAGTCAGTAATATAATTAAATTGTTTTATTTTCAATTTTTCCATAAGTTTACAAAAGAGGTTCCTTTACTGTTACCTATACTTTAATTTTTTCTCGTCGAATACTTTCGAAAAGGAAATGGTTTTGAGAACTGGACTTTTAACTATGTTGCTTTCACCTATTTAGTCAATGATTGTCAGTTGAATCTACGAGGACAATAGGTCAAGACAGCGAGTAAGTCACCCTCTGAACAGTGGAGATTTTGAGGTACAGAAAGCCCCAATAACCAACGATGATTCTCCCTTTTTAAGGCAAAATTCCTTCAAAGGGTTGAACTGTGATTATCTTTCCGATTTGAATTCAAGAAAATTTTTGAAATATGTTCTAAAAATACATGGTATTTTCGTTTTATCTTAGAACTTCTATGTCTCTTCCTTAATGCGGAAATTAAAAGGTTTATAATTATGCAATAAATGGGAAAAAACTATTATAATTGCCTTACATTAAAATGTTTTTAGTATGCAAACGCTATATCTTACTATTGCAGTACCTTTAAATAACGCAAGTATGAAAATACATTGTATGTCATTAACTTATAGTATATATAATCAATAATATTATAAATTATTTATTTACAAGCACAAAACTATATTGATTATTTCAGAAGTATAAATGTACTTAGCATCTAAATATCTGAATAAATTAGTGGAACATTTAAAAAATGAAAGAAAATATCCCTTTGAACAAAATTGTGTTCCATATTATATACTAAAAAGTATATATTATAAATAAATTATGAATTGATATCTGAAATAAATTCAGAGGTAACAAAATAAATATTTGTATAGTTTATTATAACTACTGTATTCAATAATTTCTATACATGTGAACTAATATGATATGCAATAAAATAAATTTACCACTCAAATAGTTATAAATATAACGGTATGGTAATTTTTTTATAGATGAAACTATGAGAGAAAATTTGAAATATTCCAGCAGTATTTTTCATACAATATTTCAGAGTATTGAAGGAAATTTTTTTTCTTCAACATATCATACACTGATGCATTAATAAAAAAAAGAACGCTTCTGTCAAAAGTGAAACATACAAGAATATGATTAAATGTATACAGCATAACAAAATATGTCATTTTTTTATTTTTAGTAAATGCATTAAAAATTTAGAAAATGTCGTAAGTATAATTTACATATATCAAATTCCTTCATATGGTAGAAGCTTAATTTTTATTGAAATCTTGAAGTGTTGAGTTATATATTGGATTCAATAAGTAATATTACAGCCATTTTGATAATTTATGTAATGTGGTTCTTTATAGTTGAAGATATAAATAAAAAGTAAAGGGGGATTAATATTTGGATATATCTCCAACGTAACGTGAAATTCAGTTTTTCTCAAATCAGTAATGAACTATTTAAATATTGTTTAGCACTCTGAAGTTCAAAATAAATTTCTGTGGAGTGACACATGGGTAGTATTTGAAACTAGAACAAAAGTACTTTAAATATACGCAAGTTTAAAAACTCTTACAAATTTCCAATTTCTGTATGTCAATAAGCATAATGTAAGAAAAATAGTTACACTTTTAGGCAGTTATATTACTGATCCTTTAGTAAGCGCTTCTTTTAGAATTAAAAAGATGCATATTATTTTTAAGAAATTTCTTATATAAATTTTCCCCTGTGAATTATATATATATATATATATAAATGTGTGTGTTTGTGTGTGTGTAATAAAAAATTATCATACTCAAATTTCATTAACATTACCTTGGTTGGGTGAATTAGATAGCAAAAATGTTGCTGAAATTCTGAGATTAATACTCAGATTTTTGAGTGATCAAAAGAAATGAAAAAGTTAGAGAAAATACAAATTTAATTTAGTTTAATTGGTGAAATTTTTCTTGTTATGAATTGCAACTATTTCTGTGTCAATAATGCAACAAGTTTTAAATGTGTAGGCCAGAAAAAAAAAATACATATCTAATCGCAAAGCAAAAAATTTATAACCTTTATATACAAACAAAACCTTTATAAAGTAATCAATTAAGAAGAATACCCAGTACGACTTTGTAAGAAAGAATATTTACACACATTTTTTAAGTCAATAAATTATAGTGAAAAAAAGAATGGCTGAGATATTTGCTGAAAAATATTTAATCTGGCTACTGAAAAGAGTTTATCGCTCAGAAGATCTAGCCTTGCAGAGTACAAAATAAGCTCATAGTCCTTTGATTCTGTTCAAAGTCGAAATGATATAAATACATAGCCTTTGAATGGTTGGATACAATGATAACTCAAATTAAAAAAATTAAGTCAATGATATTTCCAACTTAAAACAAAAACAAGCATTTCCTTTCCCACCACAGTATTTTAATAATCGAGTATTGTAATGTTGTTGGGTCTGAAAGAAGGGTCGACATTTCTAAAATACTTAATTTATTGACAGCTCTGCTACAAATCTGTCCTATCTCTCCTCCCCTCTGAAAGCTTATACTATACATACATCAATCTGAATTAGCATGATCACGTTCTCTTCTTCGGAGGAAGTTTTCTAATACAAATAATTGTTTGAGGACTGAAAATTCCCCAAGAGGACTGTTAGTGACAAGGTCGCGGATAGACCCGTCACAGTATGGCAAAATGTAGTGTGCCCAGGGGATGGGAGGAATGCATAGGAACATATGCACTCCCCGAAGAATTTTTCTAAGAATTGAAATATTTCAAAATAATTATTTTATTACAGTATTAGAGGTGTTCTAAACTTTAAAAAGAAAGATTTTTTTTTTCATGCTTAAACTTTTTCATCAATAAAAAAAAATTATTCCATTGAAAACAATTCCCGAAAAAAGTATAAAAATGTCTTTGTTGTGTCCGAAATGTGTTTATTTTCAACGAAAGGAGTATGCATCCCTATAGAAGATCATACATGAGAAATCCCTCAAATATGTAAATGTGAAAATAAGGTAGAAATACTATAAGAAATATATTCTTCAGATTTATTAGAGTAAAGTACTAGAATTTTGACTGCAGAATATTAGTTATCAGGAAAAAATAAATTACTGGCTCAATATTCTAGATCAATGGCTAGAGAAGCTTTACCAAAGTGCATCGAAGAGATTTTCACGAATGTCCAATAATTTTTCAAAATTTTAGTCGCATTTTCTTGATACAATATGTACTGCTCAAAATATAGATTCTAACGTTGCATTATATAAATAATACCTTAGAAAATGTACATCTGAAATGCGTTTAAACTGACTGTGTTATAAATATATAAAAATGTATCTGTAAGTGAAGCAGTCCTATATATTTTGCAAAAGCAAAAAAAAAAAAGATAATATATACAACTTTAAGAAATCTAATAAATATAGAATTTTTAATTTCAATATAGTCAAACATTTTTAACCATTTTCTAATTTTGACCGGTTTTTCAATCATTAAGAGATTTTTATCAGTTTTTCAATCTTGTTGGATTTCACCGATTCTGGTTAGTGTGAATTTTTGTTCTTATGGTATCATTATTATCTTTTGCTTTAATTTTAATTACGTGTAGCTGAAATAATATTCAATTTAATAATTTTATCATTTGCTTCACTTTTATTTATATTTTTCGTAAATATATTCAATTTAATGATTTATCAATTGCTTTATTTTTCATTTTTGCGTTGCTGATATAACATTTAATTTAAATATTTATTGTTTGCTTTAATTTTAATATCGTAAAAGTTAACTATTGTACATTTCTCGATATTTCATCGTTTACTTTAATTATCATGTCTAATTGAGTAGTTTAATAATAAAAGAAACACACCTATGGTGGCTAAATCTGCTCTTTGCAAAACTTTGCTCAGAACCCTTTTACTTTTACCGTTTCTAACGAATTCGGAATTTGAAAAACCCGCTTTTGGAGAGATTCCAAAAATCTCACTAAGCGATTCCTGAAAACCTTGGTTATAAATTTTGATCATTTATTTATTTTTGCTGAATTTTGAACTGTCCTGACAAGTTCAGTTCTCATTCAACTGAATATAATTTGCTATTTTTTACACGATTCATTTCATTCAATTACTACTCTTGAATTTGTTACAAAAAAAATTCGTCTTCCTTTTTCGAGTACAGTTATTTGGATATTAACATTTTTTTTTATATTCTTCTGCTTAAAAAAAGAGTGTTTTGCGTCATAATTAAAACGTTGATAAAAATTTAACTTCTCAGAATTAGGATGTAAAAGAATTTTCAAACAAGGCTGGGTATTGATTGCTGTTTCAAATTTTATTTTTTCCGTTTTTTAATTACTTTTTCATGCAAACTTAACAATTCAGTATATTCCGCTCAATTATTTTAAAAAACCATTTTCAATATATGAATTAAAACTAGCATTCTTCTGTAATTTAAATAATACAATGCAAATAGTTTTTAACAAAATGTGTTTATGTAAAATCACACAAAAACAGTATGAATTTCAGAAAAATGTAAAACTTTTCTTTTATGGATTGCTTGTGATTTTTTCTTGCCATTTTTGATTAGTTCTTGCGACATAACAACATCTTTACCAAGTAGATTCAAATTAAGAGATTAGCTAAATCCTCTTCTTCGTTTTGTAACTCGCCATCATTATCCGAAGCGTTAAAAATGGCAATTTTTATATTTGAATCTTTTCTGTGGTGAGTCATCTTGCGTGTTTAACATTTTAAAAATCAAATTAATTTCATGTAAAATGATATTAGGCTAGTAATTCAAAGAGAGAAAAAACCCGTCACCTTTAGAATAGCAATGTATGTAATGATTGATTTTCTTACAAAGAGTCAAAAAGAAGGAGAAAATGAGGGATTTTTAGAAAAACGTGTAAAAGGGAACACACTCTATCTCTCCCACCTCTGAAAGCGAGAGGGACCGGTCAAGTGATTGACGCTTATGTGTTATCACAAGCTCCAAGGCGTTTCGAAAGCCTTTAAGAAGGGAAGAAGCCTCTTTGAACCATTTCTCAACTAACCATGTCCTGTCCCAGAGACTGTTCTTTTTCATTGCATAATCGACCGCTATTCCTCAAATGATTAAGAGTTCAGTTTGGTGGTATTTTTCTAAAATTACATAAGTATTATTCTTATAGTATTATGAGCATTGTAACTTATGAGCTTCATTACTAAGTTCTTGCATCATATCTTAATTATATATTAATATATTAATAATTATATGTTAACCCTCCAAGCGTTTTAATTTTTTGTGTAAAGCTATTCTAAAATCGATCTATTTAAGCACAGCTAAAGGTCGAGAAAAGTTTTCGCTTGCCATACCCAAATTCTTCGAAATTGCAAGATGCTCATTTCCTCCCCCCTTTTGAGACGCGGGTGGTAGACAACAACCCTTTGGGTTGCGCATTTTTATTATTCAGATCCAACGCTTTGATAAGCGATTTCGTTGCTTTCGGGGAATCTTCTATGGCAGGCTGCAAGCAGGCAGGAATAAGGTTCAGATTATTCACATCAGAACTTGAAAAGTGTTCTCCCGATCTATTGAGTTTCAATAAAAGTGTTTAAGCAAATAAGGAATACAAAATACAGCTGGAAAAAAATTGGTGGGTTCGTAGTTGAAAAATATTTGTTTGCTTCAAACAATAGAAAAATTCTTTTCTATAATTTTTAATTTTTTTTAAAATTATAATATTACGATTTTAACCGGGAAATGTATCCTATATTCATTTTTGAATACGAGACCAAGAAATAACAAGATTGTTTGCATGTTTTGAAAAAAAATGTAATGAGTAGTATTTGCTATCAAGCATTATTTGCCAGAAAGCCAGAATTTTAGCAAAATATTATTTTTTTTTGTAGAAGATTGAATTCTCAAAAGCAGTTTGCTTGTAAAAATAAATATAAATAAATATTTTAAGGATAAAATAAAATCTTAAACTTCGTAAAAGTCACGCCTTTCAAATACATTAATAGAGACGTATTAGGTCACATATTAGTCTGCGTTTTTTGGTTCAGGGGAAGAATCACACACATATTCATTATTTTCAAGGTATGAAGTAAAATTGGCGCCATTGTTTAAAAATTGAAATTTTGGTCAGAATTTATTTTGAAAGATAATATTAAAGGCTTTGGTAATTTACATAATGTGTTAGTGGATGGTAGCGCTGATCCCGATAAAAATGTAGAAAATAGTTTGGTCAAACATTTATCAGATCAGCAAAAAACATTTCTTGAATCCTGTTCAAAATGAAAAATTATCTTGGATCCAAAATCCTCCTCAAGACTGTGAATCCATTGAACTCCCAATAAAAGAAGTTGGTGTGGTGTGAAAGTTAAGAGGGGGGGGTACCAGCTAAGGTATCATCCTCATCAATTGGCCGAAGTGCAAAAATACGAGGTCCATCGGCAATAGCCTCGTGTTGCTTCTTGTGCAAAACTAAACTAAACCCAATAAATAAAAAAAATAAATAAATAAACCCAATAAAAGAAGAAAACTTTCCAACTCCCAACAAAAGATGTAATTGAGTGTGTATCAGTTTGATTGATATATCAAGATTACATACACTCAACTAAAATCACAATTTAGTTAAGTTGATATTATGTATTTTTTTTATTGACATTAGAAAAGAATATCATGAAATTGCCGAAAGAGTTGTGAAACATCTAATATCATATGTTTAACTTATATATGCGAAATATCTTTCTCTTTGTACGCTGAGACAAAAACAAAATACAGAAACAGATCAGATGCTGAAGAAGACATTAAGTTACAGATTTTAAGAATTATTCCAGATGTAAAAATACTTTGCAATAAAAAACAATCACGGCCAAGTCATTAAAATCTTTCTTTTCATTAATTTGTTATACTTTAAAATACTGTTACTTTTGTATATTTTTCATAGGCTTTATTTTAGACCCCCCCCAAAAAAAATGAATAAAAAAAACATTGGCAACCTTACCATTCATTGATCTTACTAAGACGTTTCTAATATGATAAAATAGAAATGCAATAATGATTTTGTAAATTTGATTAGGGTAAAGAGCTTTGATATCCTTTTTTTTTTTTTTTTTTTTTGATCAAGGCGTTCCTTAAAGGTATTGGTAAGCTCAAAGAATTCCCCAAAGTGCAAAAGGTTGAATACCTGTGCTCTAAACGAAATACACAATCTACATCCACATTTGTGCCAAGGCAACATAGTTCACATTAAGTAAATAATTTTAAATT
>BMAW01028923.1:0-12625 GCA_019974015.1 Nephila pilipes | reverse complement strand
ACCTGGTTACTGGTTTACTACGAGCGCCATCTCTGGGTTAGTCTCGAGAGTTATTGATTGATGTGTTATGAATTTAAATAATAGTAGTTATAATTATTAGATTTCCTGTGGTATGATTTTAAAAAGTTTTAAATTTCAAGTTTTAAAAAAAAAAAATTTTTTAGTTTTTAAATCTTTTTTTTTCTTAATTTTTAAATTTTCTTTTTTTGATTTTTAAATTTTCTTTCTTTTAATTGCTAAAAAAATTTCTATTTTTTCCAGTTTGATACTTGTTTTTATTTTTTTGTACATACTGAACTTCCTTAAAATTATTTTGCTTTAATACACTTTCTTTCTGATAGAGGGTATTGCTACCCCTACTGTTTTATTAAAGCGGGAAAACCTTAGTATGTTTGTGTTAAATAAGTACTTTGTTGTTTTAAGGCAAAGTCTCACGTAAATTTTTTTAATATGATTGATTAATTGTTGGATTGTTCTTTCTGTGTTTTCATTTGTTAATGTTTGGATATTTCTCTTCGTTTCTGTATATATTTTTTTTTATTCTTTTCCAATTTTGCAGTATGGCTTTTCTGATTTTAATTTTGATTGAGCTTAAAAGAATTTTCATCTTTTTATGTAGCACTTTTCTTTATTAAATGTTGGGCCTGTAAATCATGTCAAACCTGGTTATCTGTCATTAGCCAGATTCAGAAAATATAAATATTTTCTTTTCTTTTTCATTTATTTCTCTATTTGGCTTTCCTTGCTTTCCATGCCTGGGTTTGTACTATTTTATATATATATATATATTGCTTTTTTGTCAAGTATTTTTAGTTCCCTTTCTTAATAAATTACTGGGGTAATTTTTTCTAGGTTTTTACGGTTAAAAAAATGTTCATTTTTCTTTTATCTTTTTCAGCACTCTATTAAAAGCATATGTAAGTTGTTATAGTAATTTTAATGTAATCTTTTAAATATATATATCTATTTTCATCTATATATATATATATATATATAATACAATATCATCAGATGAAGCAAGGGGAAAAGAGATACAGGTAATTAAAAGATCAAACTAAGATCTTTTATACTGGCATCACTTGATTTTGGGTTTATACACTTCTTACTTGAGTTTTGAAGGTTCTTTAAATTTCTTGAACTCCAGTTTTGAAAATTTTTTTCTAAATGGGCAGTGATTTTACATATTTTTAGATGGTTAGAACTTATGTTTACTCCTCAATAATGTTGCATATAGTATTTTGTTTCGACTAATTTTAATTTTACTTATATCTTATAGATATCAAAAAAAAATTTGTTCTTAAAATTTATTTTTCATTAAATTTTAACAATGTTTATTTGCTTTTTTTTTTTTTTTTTTGTAATTTTTGAATCGTTTCTCTGCTTTTGTAAATTCTTGTTTCAACTATTTCTTCATTATTCTCAAGGTTATTTGGTATATATATATATATATATAAAGTACTCTTATGTGATTAATGAATAAAAGCCATATAATTTCCTTAAGAATCCTTTTCTTAGTATGTTCAGAATTAACATTTAATTTATTTTAAAAGGCACACATAATTGTATCTGATCAGTTCATTATCAGTTTTCATGTTATTATTTTTACGAGAAGTAGCATATGAAAAGAATATTTTTTAATAGTTTTGCAAATAGAGAATAAAGTAAAAGATGAAATATAGCGTAGAAAATAAAATGTTAACTAATTTGATATTATCTTTTTCTTAACCAAAAAGAAGTATTTTTTAAAATAACAAATTAGACTTCGATAAGTCAAACGACTTTTTTTAGCGCAGAATATGAACAATTCTGAACATCTTTGTTCTTGAGAAAAAAAAAGCGTGAACGTGATAACTCCAAACGATTAATTTTAATTAAGGAAGAAACAAGCAAACACAAAAAAAGTATTGATATACGAGTAGGAAGTTTTATAAAAGACGTATGTTGCAAAAATAAGCGTTTTTTATTATGTGTTCATATTAATTATTTTATACTTGTTATCAATAATATTTTACGTTCATGTTTCGGTAATATTCTTCCTTTCGGAAAAATTTTATTGTTCATTAATGAAGTTCTAAACCATTGTACAGCTTGTAAATTTTTTTAAGAATTATAATAATCTATCATTATGTTTTTTAGAAGAAAAAAAAATCTTTTTTCTCCTCATAGTCTTAAAATATATGTATATAGTATATATTATCATTTATTAAGTTGTAATAATACTTTCGCTAAAAAGCAGTTGTATTGAAAAATAATATCATACAGTTGTAAATTCTTGAAGTATCGATTAATTGAAGTTCCACTATTTTTTAGTATTTGCGATTTCTTTTCATATTTTTTTGAAATGTATATATATTTATACTAAAGGCAGAAACATTGTAAGCATTTCCTAAAAAATTGCATATTTTTAAAAGAAGTTTTTTTATGCTTTGTTGTTAGGATGCTTTACAAAATATTAACTATTGAAAACATTTGAAAATAATGCACACAATTGCGTATTTTATTAGTTATGAATTGCTTAAAAATTTAAATAATTGTAGATAAGCTTACAAAATAATTATCGAGCTCTTCTTTGGAAAAATAACGCCTTTCTGCTTAAATGAATAAAAAAGAAGAAATCTAGCAACATTCTTTCAACAGCCTCACAAAATATATGTCTTTTTATGTTTTGATATTAAATGAAATCAAATTAAAGGAAACTGAATAAATGTTCCAAAAATATCTTGAAGAGGTCGTATGTTCGAAAAATTTACTGAAACAAAATAAATAGCTACTTTTTCCTTTACCGAATCGCCTTATGTATTCTTCATCTTCTAGAATAATAGACTCGAGTGAATAAAATAAAAAACTACCTAATCGCGTTTCGCAATTTGCATATAAACGATGAACATATGCTGGATTAATTTGCCATAAATAAGCACAAAAAAAAGTACCAAAAACCAATAAAAGAATTAAGAAATCACAAATAGAGGAGCCCTTTTTAGAGCGAAGGAAAACTCTGGACATCTTTAATTTATTAGTTTCCTACTATTGACGATAGTGGACCATTTATCTAGAATAAAGGCGTTTTTTTTTTCTTTTATCGGCAACGTGAGAGTGGAGTCCATGAGAGCAGCGCTGATGAGAAAGCAATAACAGAACTTTTCGAGGTATAAGAAGGGTGAGAAAAGAAATTTAAAAGGATTCCGTTCGTTCGATAAAAATAATTGTTTTGTTTGTTTTTTTATTTATTTCAACGGTGTTTGTTTGGGAGGAAGAATGGTACAGAATGTATGGCTTTTCTATGTATTTAACAGATTCTATGCAGCATTAGAGTCGTTGTACTGTACTCCATACAGCAATTTTTTTTAAAAAAATTATTTCTATAAATTTAGGTATTTGTTCATGCTCATTGATAATGTTGTTCAAGAAATAATTTCACTGGATGTTTACATTAACATATTCATTTTTAATACAGCATATCGATTTCAGTATCCTCATTTTTAAAATATATCGTTTTCGATTATTAATTTCTAAGATATCTATTTTAAAGCATTCATTTTTAATTTAACATATCCATTTTCATAGCATTCCCTTTTTTTAAAAAAAATCGTACCCATTTTAGAATATTAATTATGAATATACCATACTATTTTAGAATATTCATTTTTATTATAACATGTCCATTTTATAAAATCAATTTTTGGAATAATACGTGTGTGTGTCCACTTCATAATATTAATTTTTAAAATATCAAATCCTCTTTATAAAATTCATGTTTAGAATATCCCATTTACAGCATAAAATTTTCTATTGAGATTCAGGCAGAATTATTATTTTGAAAAGAATATCTATTTCAGACGGAGATTGATTCAGATGATAAATTCATTTTAAACAAAATATTCAAGTCATACAAATACCCGAAATCCTCTAATAATTTTTTCTTATAAAATCCTAAGCGATTACCATATACTTTATATTTTCTAAAATAAGCCGATACATACATAAGACAGGAGTGTGTTTTTTCTCAAAAATCTATCTAAAATACCCGTATATAAGATGAAACGAAAAAAAAAATTCCTATGACGTTCGAACATATCGGCAGGAGTGAAAAAAACTGTTACCAAGCGGTTATGAGAGGTGGACGTTCTCCACCCAAATCACTAACATGTTGAATTACAGACACACCAAAGAAGAAATAGACATAACTCTAAAAGTCATAACTAAAACTTGCTCATGTTGCCAACCAGTCACTGTTTTGTTCAAGATATGTGGTATTTATATTAGTCTTTTTTCTGTGATCTTGAAAATTTTTGTGTAAAGGAATAAAAAATGTAATATTATTCTTTCATTGTTATTTTTATGCGCACTTTATCTAGGTATTCTGCTATTATTTCTAGTGGTAGGTTTGGTACTTTTCTATTGGTCATGTGCACATTTCGCCAACATCACATTCTTCGTTCTAGCGACGATTCAACAAACCAGAAATATAAACATTTTTGAAAATAAAACAACTTACTTCATAAAAACAATAGTCCTTTAATCTAGAATTATTTTTCTTGTAAGGCATATGAACTTAAAAAAAGGGTACTATATTTGGTCATTTATCGCTTGTTTGCAAGCTAAGGGAAAATTACCTACGTCTTTTGCGGATCCGTTTGCCAGGCAACCATCGTAATTTAGCTTAGATAAATTTCCAAAAATTATCGGCTTTTTATGGATAAATACCATAATAAATTTTAAGGTGCTTCAATCATTTAGTTTATAACATATATTTTATTTTATATCTAAAATCCGATGGTGATGAGACAGTGCAGCCATATTATAATAGCTAGAAAGTATCGGGAATCCAAATTTTGAATCTGTTGAAGATTGTTCCGCAAAATACAAGAAATTTTTGCTCCTCAAATTCGACTGTACTTCAATCAACGTAGAGAGAATGTTGAAATATAGATATAAAGGTACATACTAAAGTACCCGTAAGATTCACCAAAGTAAGAGATGGTATACAGGAGAAATGTAATGCTAATTCATTATTACTATCTTAGTGAGTTATATGTTGAATTTATTACCTATTCTACAGTGTCCAAAGATTCAAAGATCAGTAGTCATTTTACAATTTAAAATTTTTATAAAAATAAAACATTAAACCCTTTATAGGGTCATTTTTTTTTCTAGTACAGTACATTAATTGGTGAATTTTAAAGAAATATGGTATTAAGTGTAAAGTTCTTTTTCTTTAACATGCCATTAATGCGAGTACATGTATTAAGCAAATTAAAGTTTACATTTTACATATGATAATGAAAAGGAAATATTTCCCTTTTTTCATAAATGGTTAATGTAAATATGTTACACTTTAAAAATTCAATTTATACTTTATTATGTTTGGTAAATACGAAGGATATATCACGAGAAAATCAACTCTTTCAAGAAAAAAAAAGTAATGCGTATTTATTTATTGGCATATATATATTAGCAATACACCTCTATTAGTATACAACAACGTTAAGCATTATTTTATGAATAATTTAACTCTAAAATTTTTATACGTTCCCTCTGTAATCTGTTTCTCTAATGAAAAACAAGGGCCAGTTTTTGATGAAAGTTGGCATTGATTAGGAAAATTTGTGTTTCCATTATGTGCTGTCATTTGTTGAACGCACCAAAACAAGTTTGGTATCGTTACATTGGTTAGTTTTGATTAGGAAATCATTTACTGCCAAATCAAATTTTGATAGCTGTCACGTCGAATTGTCACTATGGATGGCAACCGGATTCACCATTATACACCGGAAACATCACTATTATCAAAGCAACAGGTTACTTCTAACAAATCTACTCAAAAGAAGGCACATACAATCTCGAAGGCTGGAAAAGCTATGGCGATGATTTTTGGGATACAAAGGGCGTTGTTTTTATGAACTTCTCCGAAAAGGAAGAATGTTAATCGGACATAAATGAAGTGAGTTTCACCATTCCCACTTCCCATATCTGATTCTCAAGTTCTCTTTCCTAACATGGGTACCTTTCGAACAACTTTCTTAAAAGTCAAAATGAATCATGGATGGTTATATTAGACGAGCCTGAGGAAGAATGAGAGATAATTTTTCCGATTTTCTTGCACTTTCTTTGCTCCTAAAGCTTCTTAATAAATGGTAAAATATTCCTGTTTAAATACTGAAGAAATTTTTCAAGATTCTGCCAACCAATTTTAAGCGATCTTCAGAGATACGTCCTATAACAATGCATTTGCCTTTACCTCAATCGATCCATTAACATAATGTTGGGATGTTTACTTCTATGTTCATTCATTACATCGACTTATATTTCTGTTGCCCTTTGCTTGTATACAAATAAAGCTGATTTTTGTTCTGTACATATAAGTGAACTGCATGTGTACATATCCAATAATTCTGTATATTTAGGAGTGACTTTATTAGCTGGTGAAAAAAAAAGAGCAAATAAATTTATCAAATAGATAAATATTGGAAAAGAGCAGACAAAAGAGATAACAAGTTTATTTATTGGGGAAAATAATAATAATAGTTGCTACACCTTTTTTCTCCGAATTATAAACATATATATCGAATTAAAGTCATAAATCCACATTTTATTGAGTTGCAATGGTTTTATTAAGGGTATTTTGATCTATTTGATTGACATCAGAACCAATATTGCAGAACGCGCTAAACTTTATCAATTACTTTAAATTTTCAATTTATAAAATGTAATGCATAATAATACCAATTCACCAACCGAATACATTCCATATTTGTCTTACATTCTCAAAATTATTTGTCATTGATTTTAGAGTGTTACTAAAAAACATCGCCTCCTCCATTATTCGCTTTCATCAGTAATTCGATATATAACACATTATAAATTGTGTATATTTAAGTTCATGATTTGGAAATATATTTACACAGAGAAATTAATATTTTAGTAACTCATAAGCTGTCTAAAATGATATATAGAAAAAATTAGGGTAGCTAAAAAATTTTAAATGTAAATAAAGAAGTAATATATAGATAAAAATATTGCATCTATTTTTTATTACTTCGGAATCAGCAATTTGATCGATAATAATAATGTCACGCTCGAAACAACACGAAGGCTATTAACGTTGGATCTCTTGATTTTACGGCAAATGACAAGATTGATACATGATATGATACCTTACTTTCTGCATCCAGTCCACATCAGTATGAGGACTTTATGTTCCGACAGATTCAATAGGTATCAACCTCATTATGTGAAAATCTCTGGAAGTACGAGTGACGATCCCTCTACTCAATAGAGTCATTTACTCTATCAACCTGTCTACTTCGGCTCCTTGTAATATTCGATGGTAAGGATCTACGACGGTAGTTCAAAAAGAACGTCAATAAATCTTGTGAAAGAAAATCTTTATTCACGACTTCAAATAGATACACCATGTTAGTAAGGCATTGGTATATATTACTTTTCCAAATAGTCTCACTCTCTTTCATCATGGATATTAAAGCATTTAATCCATCGCCACAGTAACGATTTCACTTGACATAAGAGAAATCAGAATCAAGTTGTAAAGCCACGTCAAGACGATTAACTGAACTTCGGCATCAGCTCCTCCAAAATCCGAAGAGAGGAAAATCTCTTGTTATCACACACTGTCATTTGAGAGGAACATACTTGGTTGCCCTACATTTGCTCATTTAAAAAGCCGTTCTGCCTTCATTGAATTTCGAAAAACCAAACCTACAACTTGTTCCCTTAACGTAACGTTCTCTTTGAACATTTCCAACAACAGATGATCATTCTTGGGAAAAAGAAAAGTTTTATTTAGACGTTAAAATCTTATCACACTTCTTGCTTCACTCATCGATCGCGTTTCTGACAGCACCTCCACTTTTAACTGTAACTTCAGCGCGCTAACTCTAACTCTAATCTACTTGAAGTGTTCCAATGTTGTGATTGTATCAGCTGTTTAAACGGAGAATTTAAGTCGCACATAGAATTTGTGACCCTTAAAAACTTTTATTACTTTGTTTTTGATACACCTTTCTACTTTGATTTTATTTAATTAATGTTGTACGAGTATTAAAGTTGAAATATATGCTCCTGGTCGTAGATATTTTGAGCTATTTTCTAATGATTAGAATGTTTTTCTAATGACTGGAATGTTTTTCTATGTTTGCATGTGTAGACTTTCTTGGGCATCGGACGTAAGGAATTTGTTAGATTGGGAATCTGTTAGATTTAAGGTTCATTGTTCTCCCACATTTTTTTCCTTGAGGTATAATTGAATTAAATCGAATATCCTTTGAGTCAGGACGTTCCCACCTTCTCTTCTCTCTTGAGTGTTAATAAACGTTACTTTAATGCTTAAGGCTTTAGTATCTTGACCGAATCCCGATGCCCTCAAAGGCTTATCTTTTTAGGTAGTTCGGAAATCATGGCCAAGTGACATCTTTCTTTCCCATGGGGTTTACTTCTTTGGTAAACACGAATGATACACCCTCTGGATATTCTCGCTATCTTTCTCTGTATCCGATCCTTCTTTTTATAAACTAATTTTTACTTTTTTTTCCATTCTTCAAATGTCTAGATCAGTGCTCCGCAACCTTTTCTCACCTACGACGCACCAAAATTCTTTCTAGAATTCCGCGGCACACCAAAAGCTAAAGTATATAGGTATTAATTGATACACAAATTTTACAATAAATGTTTGTTTTTTATTTGAAAAGTATACATACATAAAACCATAACATATTTACTTCTACGCAGTCGTAATAATTATTAATGTGATACCTGCGCTTGTTTCAATGAACACAAAAGTTTTATATTCGGCTCAATATTTGACAACGCAACCCGAAGTTCTTGGTCAAGATCTTTTAAGCATGACCGCTTATCATTTTTAATTAATACAAGAGTTGAAATACTTAGCTCACATAAATATGTCGTCGAAAATGGAAGTAATGTTAAGATTGCTTTGTAGGAAATGTGAGGATATTCTTTTTTAACGTAAATCCAGAAAACATCTAATGAAACTTCGGAGAAGTATAATTTTAAAGTCATGCCATTATTTAAATCTGTAAATTCCTCTCGAATTTGTAGAGGCAGTGCTTCCGTAGAATTTATTGCATTGGTTGCAAAAGGATTTCGAATCCAATCGTATTGTTCCGTATTAATGGAATAAAAATATTGATCAAATTTCTGCTGAAGCATACTTAAATGTTGTTGGGCCAGATCCACAATTAATTGGTTGTTTTCAATCGTAATATGATTGGTCTTTTGGTACATTTCCAAACATCCTTTTTGCAACTCTTTCTGCCAAAGTTCGAGTTTTTTAATAAATCCTTGCAATTTGACGGAGCACGTCAAAATATTCTCATTTCGACCTTGCTTTTTTTATTAAGTTCATTCAAATGCTCGAATATATCAGTCATGTATGCAAGTTTGGCTATCCAGTAATCATCGTCGAGGTGCTGGCATATTTCGAGCATATTCTGTGTTAAAAGAAATTCACACACCTCGTGACGAAGCTCAAATAATCTAGCCAAAACTTTGCCTCGGGATAGGCAACGAATTTCTGTATAAAATAATAAGGATTCATATTCGGCTCCCATTTCTGCACAAAGTAATCCAAAAATTCGCGAATTCATGGCTCTTGATTTAATTAAGTTTATGATTTTAATGCATTCATTCATCGTGTTCAAAAGTTCTTCCGGCAAATTCTTGACAATCAATGCTTCTCGATGTATGCAGCAGTGTGTAAATTGTACCGTCGGATTTTTTTGTTTTACACAAGAAACAAAACCTTTTTTACGGCCCGTCATTGCCGCAGCGCCATCCGTGCAAACAGCAATGCAGTTGCTCCATTGAATATTACATATTTTGAAGAAATCATCGGTTACTCGAAAAATTTCTTCACCGGTAGTTGGCTATGGAACCTCCTTACAAAATAAATAATGTTCTTTAATAAAGTCCTCGTCAACGAAACGTATAATAGCTATCAGCTGTGCTTTATTTTTAATATCAGTTGTTTCATCTATCTGAAGCGCAAATTTTTCAGCCGATAACAGTTTTTTAATCAGTGTTCCTAAAATATCGCTTGACATATCGTGAATACGTCTTTTAACAGTATCAGCAGACAACGAAACTTTATTCACTTCCTTAACTTCATTGGGCCCAAGCATAAGTCTAACAATTTCCATGCATGCTGGTTTAATAAGTGTTTCGCCGACAGAATGTGCCTTCTTCTGACGTGCAATTAATTTTGCAACATGATAGCTAGCTTCAAATGCCTTTTCAGAAACTGTTACGGCCGATTTCATAAATTTCTTCTGTTTTTTTATTTTGTTCTAAGCACCTCTTAAAATATTGTTTGTCTTTGTTGGCGCAGCTAGGATGGCTTGAATATAGATGCCGCTTTAATTTACTGGGTACCATTGATTCGTTTGATAGCTGATCGCCGCAAATGATGCACTGTGGTCTTGGTGCCTTTTCGTCACCACACCACGAGAATCCATATTTAATATAGTCTTCGTCGTACTTTCTTTTCACTACCTTCTTTAGGTTTTTTGTAACACTTGTGCTGGTTCTTCATCATCTGTACGTGAAGACGAATCATTCCGACGTAAAAATTTATCCATATTTAACCTTTACGAATCGGCTGAAATTGAGAGAAAATTTCCTTTCCGTATGGCTGCTTATTCAACTTAGGAGACAATTTCTTACCCCCACTTGAATGTTCAGTCTGCCCTATGAGTCATTGTTAAGGTATTCATTTTACAATGGGGTGAGGGGAAGGGTTGCCGATTTTTAGACAGGAATCAAAACAGTGTTAGACGGGATCCTACATTTGGCTACATATGTCACGATAATTTTTTCTAAATTCTCCTTTCCATCTTTTAATTGGATGGGTTTTACAAGCTTTACGCTTTGAAATACTTATTTAGTTTTTATGAGTATCGATCATTTTACAAAATTTATTTTTTTAAAAAGAAAATTCTAAAATTCAAAGAGATATTTTTCTAGAGTTTGAACAACAGAATTTCAGGTAAAAGAGAGAAAAAGTTATATAATTGAGATATTTAATAATAATCATATATGAGAAAAGGCCTTTTTCTATTTGTATCATTCGTAATTTTTTCTAAATCTCCACAAATAATTGCAAAATGTTTTCTTGTTCCTTAAAATTATTTAGTATTTAAGAATAATTAATTAATATAATTATAAAGAAATTTATGATAACTATGAAAGTCTAATAAATAAATTTCTTAAATTAAAAGTTTCTGTACTCACATAGATAACCTGCTCCGAAAGTACAGCAAACAGAGGCAAAACTTTGAACTAATTTCTTATAAATTCGAATAAAAATAATTTATAATATTTTTTGCTGTGATAAAAATATTTTTCTGAATTTTAATCTTAAGAAAAACACATGAATTTAGATTTTAATTTTAGAAGAATTTTTGCCCCGAAGCTTAACTGAAATCTTAAATTTAAAAAAAAGAAAAATTTGTTATAAGCATTGCTTTTTTTAAATATGTAAAAAAGTGAGTTCTTCTTTTAAAAATTTTTGGCTCTTAAAAGAGGCCCCTTTTTTTTGTTCGTTTGTTCTCCATTTAACTTCCCTGCCCATTGAAATTCCATCGGTTCAATTTATTTTTTTTATTCTTATCTTTTCTTTTCAGTTATTTCTGTGCTGTGTCATTTTTAAATAAACTGTGTGATATTCTTCAAAAACAGTTCTGGTCAGTGCAAAGAGCCATGTTTCATGCCTTACAAATTATAGTGGTTCTTCTTTGTAAATTCTTTTTAGTACAACATACGCATCGTCTTTTTTTCTTTTCGTCAATTGACCAATGAGAAAGTTTTGTATCCTTTGTTTTCAATTTTTGTGTCACTGAAGGCTCTGAAATTTTATGAGTTATATTTCCTATCAAAGATTTTATTAAATTCATTCTAAATTCTTTTAAACTGAAATTTGACGAAGTTTGATTTGACTTAAATATCAGAAACGCATTTAAAACAGCAATATTCATGCTGGCATTTATAATTGCTGGTATGAACTTTTAACCCGACTTTTCCCAAAAATGGTAATACATTTTACGTTTCCGATCCATTGATCTCTTTCCATGAAAATAAGCTCTTTCTGCTTTCTCCCTGATGTATCCAAATCAACCACATTATCTCCCAAAATGGTATTTTCTAATTTTTCGCATTCTGAATCACTATCATCAAAATTTTCTTCATCTAAATTCTTCATAACAATTTCAATCTCCATTTGCGTGAGATATTTCTGAGGCATTCTTAAGAATTTAAGAAACAAACCCGAGAAAAGAAAAATTCTTCTATTATGGACAGCGTAAAATTATCGAATGGAGAATATCTTTAGCCTTATAAGTTGTTGTTCCGAAACATCGCCAACCATTTGAAATGCTCACGCAAATGATAATATTGGCGAAAAAGTTCCCCACAAAATTTCGGACAAAGCGACACCGAGTGACAAAGGCATCGGAGAACTTCTTCTGAGAAAAGGGGGGGGGGAATATTCTCTCAATCGCTTGGTACAGCATCTGTACCGAAGCCGAAGTCAAGGGACAAAATTTTTATGGTACAGCATATGTACCGCCGAAGGGAAAAGGTTAAAGGGGTGTAA
>BMAW01028915.1:0-27049 GCA_019974015.1 Nephila pilipes | reverse complement strand
TTTCTTCTTCACCAGTTGCGGATCATTATGGAATTTTATTTTTCACCCGATATCAGATATTCGAATCATGTTTTGCAAGCTACAAGCAGAATGATTCAAATTACAACGATTTTTTCAATGGTAACAGTTCAGTTTGCAGTTAAAGTATGATCACAATTTAACCTAAATATTAATACACAAAATACAGAAATATAAATGAATGAAGTTAAAAGATTAATAAATTTTGTTTTAAATTATATGGTGTATCAGTAATACTTTATAATGCTTTTTTAAATTTTAATTAATTAATTATAACGATTACTTATTTATTCTAACAACAAGCCACATGTTTGGCTCACTTTTGCAGCATTATAGAGAGGCTAATTTCAACTAAAACTGTCCTTTACATTACTCCCTTGTTAGTAACGTAGTTACGATACATAGAAAAAGAATATGTCTGGGACAGTATAGAGACTTGTAGACAAATTTATATTACATTTTTAACATTGGTCAAAACACACACAAATTCCAATTCAAACATACACTGAATATATATGTTTTAACATTTTGCAGAATACACATTTACTTATATTATTTATGCATGCCATTCCAAATTATACATTTTAAACATCATTCTACTTGTACAAGTCACCAAACTTTCTAATAAGTACTCAAGATTTTCAAATTTTAGTATACTATATACATGGAAAAAAAATACATACACAAATAAAATACTACATATACCAATTATATGCATTTTTCATAATTAAATAAGAGTAACAAGCAAAAGGAATATACAGCATTGATACTTATATACATAATAATATTTACTATCAATACTCTTTGTTTTTACTCTCTAAATCTTACAGGTTTATGTATCTTTATGCCACGACTGGTAGTAGGCTGTTTATCAGGCATAAGAGGAGGATCTACAGAGTTAGGATTTGCGTTTTTGTGTTCTGCAGTAAAGTGTCCATTATCATGGTCTAGCTCTAACAAATAGGAAGGTTTTAATCTGTCTACAGAAATATTTACTTGCTTACCTTTTATGACAATTGTAAAATATTTATGCAGTTTTCTTACCACAACAAATGGGCCTTCATATGGTGGTTCAAGAGTGTTTTTTACTCTGTCAATCCTTACAAACACATGTGAGCAGGATTTCAATTCCTTATGTACAAAAATTTTCTGCTTCCTGGTACTAGAAAGTTTCAGTGGCTTTATATCTTCCATGTGCTGCTGTAATTTGGTCACAAAATTTTGTGGATCCTTGTTGATAGTAGGTTGGTCAAAAAATTCACCAGGTAATTTGATGCATGTGCCATAAACCATTTGAGTAATTGTGTGGTTGATATCTGGTCTTAGTGCAGGTCGTATACCTAACAACACAGTTGGTAAAGATTCAGTCCACTTAATATTGTTCTGAGCTTTTATAGCCCCTTTCAAGGTCCTATGTAAACGCTCAACTTTCCCATTACATTGGGGATGATAAAGTGTTGTTTGACCTACCACGTATTGCAGCAATTTTTCTGAACAACTGTGACTCGATTTGTCGGCCTTGATCCGTTATTATTGTAGCAGAAACTCCAAACCTACATATCCAATGTTCGTAAATTGCCTTTCCAACTATTTCGGCTGTTATATCTGGTAAATGAACTACTTCCATCCCGGAAGAGAATCGGTCAATGCAGGTTAAGCAGTACATCATTCCTTCAGAAGGTGGTAGTGGTCCAATTAAGTCTATGTGCACTACACTAAAACTTTTATCTGGTGCTTGGTATTCGTCAAATTCTGATATTGTATGCCCAGTAACTTTGTACTTTTGGCATCTAATGCACTCCTTGGTCCATTCTCTAACTTGTTTTTTTATATTAGACCAGACATATTTTTCTGTCATAAATTTTTTTGTTGACTTGACACCAGGATGAGCAAAACCATGTATTAATTAGAATATATGCAATCGAAATTTCTTTGGTATATAAGGCCTTATTTTTGGAGTTGAGACGTCACACCAAAGTGTTTTTCCACATGGTTATGTGGAAGGTTTAAATTTCAAATATGAATTGTTTTGCATTAATTGTTTCAATTCTTCATCCTTTACTTGCTCTTTTGCAATTGCGTCATAGTTGATTTCATTTACAGCTTCAATTCTAGATAATGCGTCTGCAACAACGTTATCTTTACCCAATATATGTCGAATATTAGTAGAAAATTCTGAAATATATTGCAGTTGTCGTTATTGTCTTGGTGATGCTTTACCATTTTTCTGTTGAAATGCAAAAGTAAGTGGCTTGTGGTCAGTATAGATGATAAAATCGTTTCCTTCCAACAGATGCTTGAAATGCTTCACAAAAAGGTATATTCCCAATAATTCCCTATCATAGGTACTTTACGCTTTCTGAGTCTCATTAAATGTCTTTGAATTGAATGCTATTGGCTTCCAACTCTCGTCTACATACTTATGAAGTACTGATCCTATGGCAAATTCAGAAGCATCAGCACAAAGAGATAATGACAATCCAGATTTTGGGAAAGACAATAGAGCAGCCTTAGCGAGATCAGACTTGCTCTGTTCGAAATTTTTTATAGTGCTTTCAGTCCATGGAATTTTTCTTCCGTCTTTTTTCTTTGCTCCTTTCAATAGGTCATGTAGTGGTGCTTGTGTTTTTGCTGCATTCTTTAAATACCTTCGATAAAAATTTATCATCCCCAGAAATGTTCGAAGCTCGTGGATAGTATCAGGCATTTTGTAATTGTTGATTGCTTCAACCTTTTCAGGAAGTGGACAGGAGCCTTCAGCAGTAATAAGGTATCCCAAATATTCCACTTGTTCTGCTCCCATCACTGATTTATCAACATTAATTCTCAGGCCATACTGCTGAAACCTATCAAATACTAATTTAATATATTCCTGATGTTCTTTTTCTGAAGATGAGGCAATCAACAGATCATCCAAGTAAGGAAACACAAAGTCCAGTCCTCGTAACACTTCTGTTATGAACCGCTGAAAGGTTGATGGTGCAATTCTTAGTCCAAAACTCGTGACATTGAATTCCTCTAACCCAAAAGGTGTTATAATGGCAGTTTTAGGCTTATCTTTTTCTGCAATTTGTATTTGGTAATACGCTTTCACAAGATCGATTTTTGAAAAAATACATTTATCTTTCAAGATGTAATGAAAGTCTTCTATTCCGGGAATAGGGTATCGATCTGGTACTGTTTGGGCATTTAGTGTTCTATAATCTCCACATGGTCTTAATGAACCATCTTTCTTGTTTACAAGGTGTAAGGGAATAGCCCACTGGGGTATAGAAGGTCGAATTATGTCACTATCAAACATCTTGTTTAGCTCTCTGAAGTTTATCTGGAGCTAATTGTCGTGCTCGAGAGGAGACTGGTTGTCCAGTAGTTTCTATTTGGTTCTCTCTATCATGTTTGATAACTCTGTTAGTTAAATTAGGTTTAGTTAAATCTGGATACAAATTTAATAATTTAAATTACTTTGATATTTTATTAACAGTGCTTAAGTTACTATTTTCTTGAATGGCAGTTTTTTCCCCTGTTGCTGAGAGGTTTTTTAACTCCATTAATTAATTTTTTTGTTATACAAATCAATTAATAATTTGCATTTCAAGAAGTCTGCATTTCTAATACCTTTAGAAACGTTTGCCATAACAAAAGGCCACTGGAAAAGTCGTCTTAGTCCTAAATCTAAAGTGAGCATTTTTATGCCATAAGTGGGTATTTCTGAACAATTAGCAGCATACAGTTTGTATTCAGAAACCTGACACTCACCTTTACTGACAGTAATAATTGATACATTGGCTCCACTGTCAACAAGAAATTTATAACCAGTTTGTTTGTCTCTGACGAACAAACGGGATTTGCGGCCAAGTACTTCCTCAGCAGCAGAACTCGCCGCGGTGTCCACTGCTGGGATTCGTTTCCCGAATTATTCCAAGTACAGGGCAGAACACATTTTTCTGGTCGGCATTTTTTTCCAAATCTATGATGAAAAAAGCAAAAACGTCCATTTGGATTATACCGACTTCTAGATCTGGATCTACTTCTATTTCGCTGGCGATGAAGGTTACGAGCATGTCTCTGTACACTCATGCTGTTAATTTGAGCTTTTAACGCTGGAATTTTAGCAAAAACGTGCTCCGTTTCTGAAGGCTCTCTCTTCACTGACGCCAACTCTAATGTCCTTGGCGACATCTCCACAATTCTATCGGCAATTGCAGCCAATTTATCCAAATTTTCATGACTCACTATAATGATGTTTTTCACATTGCTCGGCATTTTTTCCAACCATAAAGTGCGGAGAACTTTGTCCGAAATATCTGGTTGACCAAGAGAGTGCATCTTTCGGAGAAGTTGACTAAGTAACTTGTCACTCAATTCTAGTCCTGTTGAAGGTCTCTTTATGCGAACATTTTCGCTTTCTTGGAATGTCTTAAAAAGTCTTTCCTTGGCAATTGAATACTTCTCTCTGTTTTCTGGATCTTTTATAATGTTCCAGATATTCTAGGAGAATCGGGGTTTCAGTTGAGACACTAAATAATTGAATTTCGTTTCTTTGATGATATTCTGCTGATTTGGAATTGTGCTTCCACCTGAAAAAAACAAATTTTAGGTTTGTCTGTTCAGAATGGAAGTATTTTAATGCTGATTGCACCAGCTTCCAATTCCTCCGATTGTAGCTTGGTATCAGTCATTCTGAGTCCAAACTCCGATCAACGGTTTCACGAAGTCTGGGTCACCAATCATTCTTTCCTATCGGTCACGATTTATGTGACTTCAGATAGTGAATAAGACTTAATTAAATTTAGGTTGCGTTATGTAGAAAAAAAAATTGAGATTTCTTCTTCACCAGTTGCGGATCATTATGGAATTCTATTTTTCACCTGATATCAGATATACGAATCATGTTTTGGAAGCTACAGGCAGAGTGATTAAATTACAAAGTTTTTTCAATGGTCACAGTTAAATTTATAGTTAAAGTATGATCACAATTTACCCAAAATATTAATAAACAAAATACAGAAATATAATTGAATGAAGTTAAAAAATTAATAAATTTTGTTTTAAATTATATGGTGTATCAGTAATATTTTATAATGCTATTTTTAAATTTTAATTAATAAATTATTATGATTACTTATTTATGATAACAACAAGCCACATGTTTGGCTCACTTGTGCAGCCATCTAGTGAGGCTAATTTAAACTAAAACTGTCCTTTACACCTGTTTTCAAAGCGTTAGTCACGTGTTAATTTTTTCAAATATCTGGTGATTAGATAAGTTGTGATAGTTTATTAAAGTCGCTCTTTCAAGCAATATAAAGGCTATTGGTAACAGATCTCGTGTTTTTGAATCTCGGTCAGGTGTGACTAGGATAGCACCTGATTTAGCACCTCCCTCTCCAAACTTTCAAACCACACTAATGGGAATAATTTTGAACTCGATCCTATTTAACGCGCAAGCACACCACTACGCGACACATCTTCAGTGGTATCAGGAATCGGACCCTCGATTGGACAAAAACAACACAGTCTGTGAGTTTTTGACCGTGACCAATAGGCAATTGTGACTATCAGTTTATTTAGAAAGGAAGCTGAATAAGAAACGATAATTATGACTAAGTGTTGGGTGATATCTATTCTCCTCGAAAACTTATTGGATTTTTATAAGCCTTGCACTTAATCCTTTCGGGACGGCATTCTTTTGCGTAGGACGTTGCCTGGTGGACGTCGGGGAATCAGAAGAAACTGACGAACGGGCCGGTTATTTTGCTTCGCTAAGCCTAGCCTTAGGAAAAAAAAAATCACAAGAAAAAAAGATTTTAACTTAATGTTATAATTTTTGGAAAATTTTTAGATTTTTTTTTAAGTTGTTATATATTTTGTAATTACCATTTTTAATAAACTTTTTCTTTCAATTTACAGAACAATCTGTATAAAGAAAGTGCTCTCTTTGTGAAATAATTTTCAGAAACGAGATTGAAACTATTCCAAAGTTTTATGGTCAAAATGCATTAATAAACTTAAAAATTAATAAAAAAATCTGTACAAGAAAAACTATTTACAAGAAGTAACAAAACTTAAAGCGAAAACCGAATGTAGTATTTGTTGAAGTGCGGAGAAACACAAAGTCCTACTTTTTCTATCTCTGACAAAATGTCCGCAGCAGTATCATTAGAAATATTCCATTCAGGCATTTTAGAAAATTAATCACATTCTCATCACATTAATTGGATCATCGACCATTCGTGTTTATTTTCTCATAAACAACGCTTTCTCGCAATTATAAACAGAAATCAAAGTTTTCTGAAATAAAAAGGAAAGTAAACGATACATATCCGAAAGCAACAGAAAGAGCAACAGTACTGATGTTAAAATTCTGAAAAGAAAAAAAAAAACCCATAAAATTGGAAGAAAAACTAATAAAGAAAGCTTTCGGTGAGAAAAAAAGAAACACAAATGTGTATATGACGTAGAAATTTTAAGAGCCGAGTTCCGTTAGTTTACAATATGCTTTCCATTAACAGTAGATGTTCAAAAAACAAAAGTAAGGTAGAATATGAGCTAAGTGAAAGTCAGGATTCTAAACTATGCTTAGTTCAAAAGTCATGGGGACAGGGCTCTGATTAGAGATTTTTTGAAAACGCTCCTTTTGAGAATGCGCATACGCATCGTTCGGCCCCCTAAGCTAATACGCTAGTGATGCGTATTTGGTAAGTTCGGCCGTGAACCATGATCGCGAGTGATGCGTATATGGACCATCCGTCCTTGAACGGTTAATACAATTTCCCTGGGAGTAGGGATCAGAGTTGTGAACTCGCAGCCGACGATGTTTCATGTGAATCGGAGATTAGAGACTTTATTTTCCTTAACATACTCTTGATCCACTTCTGACTTTTAGCTATGCTGATTCACGATAAATGCATCGAGGTCCAAAGTCATTTCGAAGAATTGATGTCCAAAGTTGAAAAGTGTGTGTGGTGGGGGACTGATCAGATTTCGACGTCGTCACTTGACCTCTGCGACCCTTTTTCCTCATGTATCTTTTCTTACTTCGCAGTTAACAATAAATTAATAAAAAAAGAGAGAAAGATAATGACAATGATTTTCGTAATTTTGAATTAAAGATAAGATCGCAGAAATAATTAAACAAATTCTTCGCTTTTCGGCTAATATCTTTAGTTTGGCGTCGGATTTTGGTTTTTCTACACAAATTCTATTTAACATAAAGTATAAAGTATAATTAGTTAAAGTTTTGAAAATTTCAGTATAGCTGGAGGCCAGCTCTATTTGGAGCGGTTGAACTCTGTTTTATTTTGCATTTAATTACTAAGCAAATCATTTTAACAATTCATTATTATGCATAAAGAGTCTAAAAACGATTTTGGGAACGAACCCCAAAACATCAACACATGGATTTTCATAATTATTAGTGCTTGAATGTTACCTTTGGCCCAGAGAATCGAAAATATTTAAATTTAAAGCATTGGAATGGCAGTATTTTTCGACGGATGTTCTCACAATATATTTTATTTGAATTAACAAAGTTTCAAATTTGTCTCAAAGAAAAGATCCAAATATTTGAAAAAATTCAATTACTGAATTTGTGTCTTTGCTGCTCCACTTCCGGCAAACGTCATTCAATCAAGCAATTCAACAAAAGCTTTTTAATACTGTTTTTTAAAGAACCGAATTCATGTCTTATTTCATTGGTCGTCAAGGAAAGAAAAGACGTTTTAGCTGCTTGAGGCGAGTTACACGTTGCAGTGTTTAGTCTCTTAATTTCGAAAATGGAAGCAAAAATGGGTAAGTGTTATGTGCAATATTTGCTTCAATCAATTCAAAACAAAGAGATTATTGTATAACCACATGCAGTTTCAAGATGAAAATAACAGTTATTGTACAGAACGTAGGAAGAATATTGCTAAACAGAAAGAAATAAACTCTTACGCACATTGTCCCATAGGAGAAAGTACTCCCGAGTGCCAAATTTGCCAAAAAGTATTTCAGTCAAAAGCAGACTTGAACAGACATTTGATGATTCATTCAAAACAGAAATCTCATACTTGCGAAGTATGCAACAAATCCTTTTTAAGGAAGCAAGACTTAAAACGACATCTTCAAGTTCATACAGAGAAGAAACCGTATTGTAGCGAAGTTTGCCAAAGGACCTTTAATCAAAAATCTAACTTATATAGACATTTACGTATTCATACCAATGAGAAACCCTATTCTTGTGATGCATGTAACAAGGCGTTTTCCCGAACCTATAGCTTAAATGTGCATTTACGCACTCACAGTCAAGAAAAATCTCATATTTGTAAAATCTGTAAGAAATACTTTTCTGAAAGATCCAATTTAAAAAGTCACATGCTTGTTCATACAAAGGAAAAACCTTACAATTGTGAAATATGCAATAAGGCCTTTTCTCGAAGTAGTAATTTCAAAGTGCATTTACGTATTCACACTCATGAAAAGCCTTATGTTTGTGACATTTGCAGCAAGGCTTTTAATAAAAGTGGAACATTAAAAAGACATTTCCTTCTCCATACCAACGAAAAGCCTTATGTTTGTGATATATGCAGTAAGGATTTTTCTCAAAGTGGTAATTTAAGAGTGCATTTGCGCATTCACACTAAAGAAAAGCCTTATGATTGTGAATTTTGCAAAAAGGCATTTTCTCAAAGAGCTAGTTTGAGAGTGCATTTGCGTATTCATACAAAAGAAAAGCCTTATGTTTGTGACATTTGCAGCAAGGCTTTCAATGAAAGTGGAGCATTAAAAAAACATTTTCTTCTCCATACCAACAAAAAGCTTTACGTTTGTAAATTTTGTAACAAAGCATTTTCTCGAAGTGTTAGTTTGAGAGTGCATTTGCGTATCCATACAAAAGAAAAGCCGTATGTTTGTGAAATTTGCAATAAATCCTTTTCTTTAAATTGTAATTTAAAAAGACATTTGCGTGTTCATAATAAGTAAATAGATTACTGGTGCGAAATTCGTTGATGGAACATTATCGATACAGTAGTTTATAGAGGTTTTGCAGCACTATTGGACATCTTGTTTTAAATTTGTATTTTGAAGCGCGACATTTGTTTTAATGTTTTATTTTTCTCAGTGGATGTAACGTATTTGCTTTATAACTTTGATATATGAGTGTAAATATTTTTTTTTATTCATTGTGTCTTTGAATTCGAAACTTGAGTTCTTAAACAGTATCTAATTTTCTTATATTTTATGTTTAAAAAACTGAAAGAGACATTCGTGTATCAGAGTTTATTTTTAAACCAAATTTTCTTTCTGAGCAGTCATTGGCAATCTTTCTTTTAAAAGTATTTTTATGATCATATGTAACTCATTTGTTTTCGTTCAATTTTTAATGAGGAAAATGTTTAACCTCTTATTTTATGACACATATTTTATTTAATACATATAAGAATGTTAAAATTATTCTTATTTTAACAGTCAATTTCTTCGTACATAAGTTAAATAATCATGTTTCAAACAATTTTTTAAAGTATCATTTTAATTATGATAGTGATAATAATTTAAAAATTGCTGTTCAAGTTTAAACCTAAATTTTACTTAAAAGACTGAGTTTGACGGGTTTTAATCAACAGATGGATTACTTTTATAGTTATAGCTTCCGCATTCCATATACGTATGTTTCTTCAACCATTTTGTCTAGTTCATGGTCAAAGTTGCAAAGAAATATTATATCTGTCAATTAGTTAAATAAATAAACCGATTTCTCCCTTTATTTTTGCTTGGTGTGGAAAGTGAGACAGTTGGTATCCGTGCTAGAAATTCATAAAACAGTTAATATTCGTTTATCTTCAAAGTGCAGCGTCTATAAAAAAATTAAATTCATTATAGTATTCATAACCTTGGATGTTTTTTTGTTTTCAGAACTTCACTTTGAACTAATTCTTCCCTCTCCTTTTTCTAATTAATATTTGGGAACCTACAACATTTAGAAAAGATTTTTTCAGTCATTCACAAAAATATTTAATTCTAAAAATTTAGATACTAATATAAACTTAGATATAAACTTTAGATATAAACTTAGTATAAATATTATTTCTATTTATTCTGTTAAAACGTCGAAAGTAATGAATTTTAAGAGAAAAAAAATTCCGTTTATTTGGTATCTAAATTGTTATTTTCTTCTCGGAATTAAAGACTGATTATTCCTGGGTGAATTCTACTTGTCCAGTTACGTAATAGTTTTAGTATTAGTTGAGAATTATTGATACATTTTTATGACAAAAAATTCCAATTAATTTTCTTATAAATAATTCATCTTTATTAATGCAAATCATTTATTAATTTTGTTTTATAAAACTAAGTGTTTTTGGTCAAACAGATTTCATATGCCAACGTTATTATTCTTATGAAATTGTTTGAAAAATTCATAAAGAAACACACACATTTTGATAGAATTCTCACAAATGTGATAATAAATAATTTCCTCAGATTTATTTGGTTCTCTTATTATTTATTTATTTTTATTTGCTTATTATATGTGGCTTGGAAAAGCATCATTATTCAACGATTGGGTTGTTTTTACCATTTAGTTCAGTTAATAAAATTTAAAAAAAAATTCCATTTTGGAAATTTTCACTTCAGTCACATATTGTTGATTGACATTGTTTATTACTTTTGAAAAATACGTTTTACTATACCTTTTCTACTTTTATTTGATAGTATTGAATCTTCCGTAGGTCTATAACGTATCAAAGGCAAATTAGAAAAGTTTGGAGCTTAAAAATCGTTTTAACTTTGCAAGTTGTTTCTGAGAATGAATTTTGATTTTATATAAATCATTAATTAACTTCATTCACTTGTACTTCGTTTTTCATTCAATATATCGAAGTAATTTAAGAGAATTATGATACATATATTTTTTTACCATACTTTGGGGAAAAAATCTTCGCTTAGTTCAAATTCGAAATGTTTTGAATACAGAAAGTACATTTTGTATTGCGTAGAAATTTAGGCAAAGCCTATATTAATACGTATCGTTCAGGTGACACGACTTTTAATCAATTATTGTTTTATAATACCATCGTCATCGCAACGGACAATTATCGGTACATGCATTTTCAAAATGGTACATGTATGGTACGAAAAAAATGGTTCATGGGTAGTACGAACAAAATGGTACATGCATTGTCAAGATATAGATCTAAATTTTCTCCGTAATATACTTGGGATACGGCATTGTAAGAGTAGTTGTGTGAAGTTGGTAGTGTTTCGGGAACTAAGCTGCAATCAACAGCTCCAGAAAAAATTGTTAACAACTGTTTTAAAGATTTGTAACATTGTATCATTTTAATTATATTGTCTATTTAGATATCAACACAAAACATTGCTCTAATTAGAGAGAACTTAAAATATTTCTATAAAAGGATAATGTCTTCTTATTGTGAACAATAATATTTTATTTATGTTGTTTTCAGCCTGAGTCGATTTATTATTCATTGACATCGCAACTGAGAAGGAACTGGCGATTGGTCTTGTAACTTTGAGTGATAAGCTAGTGAACAGAATGACAATTGAGTTGAAACTCCACTATCTTAATCTATATACCATGCCAAAGTGAGGATATTGAGTCCCAATAAATTAAACGGGGCTAAGCTCCATTGTTCTGCAGGATTTAGTTCGATTCATGATTTAGACTCACTGGCCAACTTAATAAATTTGGATACGAACTCGCATTTACAACAAATTGGCTACCACAGCAATGAGTCAGCTCTATTAAATACAAAATTCCCAAAATATGAAAAGCTTACAGTATAGATACTTAATAATGATTTAAAAAGATATAAATAAAAAAGAAAATCTGGAAAACTTCATTTATTCAATACTAAGATGTTTTTCTTACTCTTATGAAGAACTTCAAGGAGAATACAAGCAATGTCATCTCCCTATATTTTGCTTTTTCTAGACTTCCAATTTAACCCTTTCGGGTGCGGTGGTATATTTTTATACTATATATTTAGCACCCTAAAAATCTCTGTAAAATACCTTTTACATATCAAATGGTAGCTTATAGTGTTACTTACTAAAATTAGATGGCACATCCATGCAGAATTATTGTAATAATTATTGCTTTGAATCTAACGAAAGCTCCAATCAAGTGGTTGTTTTATCCTTTACAGAAATGTTTCTGAAATGAATTGAAAAATTTAACTTCATCAGTTAACCAATCTACATGTTTGAAACTTTATGTAAATATTGCTAATTACTCAAAACAAATAATATTAAGTGCCCGTTTTATACTTCAAACTATATGTTATAAAATTTATACCACCCCCACACAGAGGGTTAGACAGAGATACGGATGACAGCACTAAACTTTTCGAATCCGATTGATATGTGACGGTTCACTTTATTATAGAGGTCGTAAACATGTTATAAAGTCCCAGTGAGGTAAAAATCAGACTTATTCTCCGAAAAAAGAAATTAAATTTAAAACAGGAAACAAAAAAGTTATTAAACAGGAAAGGTTTTATGCAAAGTTTTGCACGGAACAGATTTAGCCACCCAAGGTGATCTTTTTTATAATTAATATGAAATTATTCAGTTAAACAGAAGAATTAAAAGTAAGTGATGAATCATAGAGAAACGGATAATAGTAAACTTTTCCGTTAGTAAAGTGCAAGAGAACTATAAATTATTAAATTGAATATATTTACGATAAATGTAATTAAAATTAAAACAAACGATATTTATTAAATTGAATATATATAAGTTATATGCTATTAAAATTAAAGCAAGTGAAAAATTATTAAAATGAATATATTTACGAGATGAATGCAAAATTAAAAATGAAGCAAACAATAAAAAAATTGAAAAGTTACTGGTAAGTCAAAGCACTTCACCTAAAATAATAGCACCTTAGGTAGCTAATAAAAAAAAATATTAATGCTGTGCATGCCCACGAAAATACAATTTTTCAAAAGTGCAGGGGAAAAAAGGATTTCTAAACATCGAAACTATTGCAAAGGAAAAAAAAAAAAATATATAACAAAGCGAAGACTGAGGGAGAGTTTTCCGAGGCGTCTAAGATATAACTGGCTGGAAACTGCAGAAAAGGGTTGTTTTTAGACATGAGACTTACAAACGATAACTGATATAGTATAGTGTTAGCATGAGTTAAAAATAGACAATAAGCTGCCGAAAATTGAGGGATGACAGTAGGGTTTCCTTCCCTCTAGCGATGGACGTTATCAAAGAATCTTAAACAAAGATGTAAATCATTGAAGAAAGGTATTACAAAAGATACAATACACCAAAGAGTTACCCAGTTTGTAAAAAGTACAGAACCATTAGCCTTAGACATCGTATGTGAATCTTGAAAGAAATTATGATTCCTTCGTAACTAAAAAAATCTTGGAATAACGCTTCAGCGGTGATTAAAAGGAAAGAAAAGTAATTGTGTATACATCCCATAAATACTTCAGAATAAGGAGGGTCGACCTTTTTTCTCTTTGACACATCTGTCTATCCCAAACGTATGGTATGTTTCGAATGTGAAGAATTACCGTGGACGGCTGGTTTTTAAACTCTTTTTTTATTTACTCTTTCTCTTAATTTTTTTTAAAATAGCCTTATAATCTAGTTTTAATTATTTTTTTTAAATACACACACACACACACATACACATATATAAACATATCTTAAATTTAATGCCTACACGGAGAATAAAAATGTATTTTGTTTAAAGAGCTCCCTTCTGATGTATCGGAGCTACCTTCAGAAACAATGAGGAAGAAAACAGCTTTACAGTATATGCAATAAATTTTGCTTTATTTTAAATAAAACTGTAAATGCATTTCTACGAAATTTGTTTTATTAAGTTTATAACACAGTTTTATCATTAAATTATGAAAATTAAATATGTGTAAAAAATTATATATTTATTAATTGATTTTCGCAAAAATTATCACATTTTGAAATAAAAATACATCATCATGTAATTCTTATTTTTTCCAAAGTTTTTTTGATCCTATTATTTCCCAAATTAACTAAAATAATAGAATTCTTTATGAAAGTATTTATTATTTCTTTGAATTAATAAGAAACAACAAGTCTACAAATGAGATATCCTAGATGGGCGGGATATATTATATATAAGGGGTCTTAAAAATCAGGAAATAACTAAAAGTTAATTTTACCGCTTGGTGTTGTGTCCTTTTAACATTTTTAATTCATATCAGATGAATTTTAACAAAAACTTAATGTTTTTTATATACCACCCATCAGAGTTTAAAAATGTTATTATTGAATTTATTAGTGAGTGCTTTATATATTTGAGATTAAATGTACTAAAGTTAAATTATTTCCTGAGAAAAAACGAAGAATATTTATCGTTGAAATCTTTCACAATTTTTAACCTAATAGTGCTGAAATAAAAACTGTATTCTTCGAAACAGCAACGAAGTGAAATATTTAAATTTGTAGTCAATATTTATATAAACAACAGCAAAACAGACATAAAATAATCAATGATTTTAATTTTTTCTTCGAACTCCCAATCAAAAATTGTAAGAAGTTACATTTGATATAAAAAATAAAAACACTCAATATAGAAAAGGTCATGTACTGAATTTATATTTTACTAAAACATTACCTCGACATTTTCCTGTCTCACTGTATATTTTAGATTTCGGAAAGCAAAGAGATATTCATACATACAATAAAATTTATTGAAACCATAGGCTGACAGTTATTTAGGTATTTATGAATTCACATACTATTTTCACTCACATTTGGTTTATATGAGTTCTTTAGTTCTGGAATTGTGTTGTCAATATTACCCAGTTACACAAGAAAAAACTCTAAAATTTCTGATACCTATTGTCACGATCTACAATTGTGAATCCGGAATTTTAACTCAGAACTTTCTCAAGAAAAGTATAGAATAAAACTTAAGATCGAACCAAATCTGAGAGTTTAGATACAGTTCTTTTCTCCATACGTAAAACTATTCAGGGTTTCCCTACTTTAATTAAATACATGAATCGAGAACCCCAAGTGCCATAGTTAGTTTGTCTTATATCTCTGGTAAAAAACGGTAACCCGCTCAAGTTATCTAGCGAGTCCTTTTTTCGAATTTTCTTGTTCACCATTTTTTAACTTTTTTCTTTTATTTTTTCTTACTTCCAGATCACAGTTGTACATGGTTTGCTAAAATATGGATATAAATGGTTCTTGCGCCTTTGAATTCTGAGCCGCTATCACTCTCGAAGTTCAAACCTGACTCTTTTAATTTTTGAGAAACAACTTCTTATATCTCATTAAAAATTTGATCTTATTAAAATTACTTTTTCGCAATTATTTTTCTAACGCTTTCAGAGCAACAAATAATAAAGTGCATGATATATTTATTGACATCCGAATAATGTTTGTTTTCCAATAAATCTCGAAACAGGCAGTGAGTTTGTTGGTTACGAAAACGTTTGTGTGAGGAAACTTGGTTTTAGGGAAAAAAGTTTTTGAAAAACATTGATAAATGTGAGAAAAGTTTTGTGATGGATTTTATACTTAGGAAATACAAAAAACAAGGGAAAAAAGAAAATGATAGGTCTGAGATTGATTGGTTGAAAATATACTTTTACGAGATAAGAAAAATAAATATTGAAAAAAAGTATAATTATGTACTTCTGTAACAGAAAAAGAAGCATAATTTTAAGTCACAATGAGGTTTATGACGAAACAAGAGCTGAATACGACTCCAGCGCTATTGCCAATTACTAAAGTATGAATGCAGTATATATATATATATATATATATATATATATATACTGTATTCATACTTAATTAATTGGCAATATCCCCATTCATACTTAATATTACAAATATCATTTCAGTTACTAAAAAAACATGAGTCATCGTGAAAGTTTTGCAGAAAGAGAATACATGTTTCATCTAGGCGAAAAAAGAATAAATAATATAATTTTTGGCTTGCTTGGTTTGAAAAATAGAAAAGTAGGGATTCTTGTTTCAAAATATAAATAAATAAAAGCTATTGTGTTTGATGGTTTTAATTTTTTTTTTTTTTTTTTTTTTTTAATTTTAATATTATTTATTATATTTTTTTAAATCGACTTTAAATATTCTTCATATTCTTGGTTATTTTTTTTCAAAATTTTATTTTCAAATTAATACCTACATTTTTTACTCAAATAAATGTTTCATAATAAAAATGAATTAGAGAGAAATTACATTAGTAATGCTAAATAGGGTAAAAATTATACTTATTTTTTTACTCTTCTAAACCAAGGAAATGACATTCAGGAATAAAATATACTTAAAAGGAATATGTAATCAAATAAAAAAACTTAACTTTCATAAATATTGTAGTCTGATTCAAAGCAAAGATCGAGAAATTCATCTATCAGTCTTAATATTCGGGGTCAGGAAGTGGGTTCGGTGTCTTATTTAAGATTGTCCCATGAAGTGTTTTAACTTGTGTCCACAATCATTGATTGAAACTCAATCATTGATTTATAATGATATATATGTATGGGTACATACTTACATACATGTACAATGTTGAGTTCAAAACAAAATATCGAAAAGCAATTCATGGTTTTTCACATACAAAACTTCTGTAACTCTATTTGAGAATCAAGTTTATACTGATTTTCGGAATATAAATCCCCATCCAACAGTTGGAATTTTATTTACGCTTTTTGTGAGAACATTTTTGAAAGAGTTTTTAGAAGAGAGTTGTTTATAGACATCATTGGCAGACTCTGCTGACACACTTTAATCAATTGGAATCTAAAACATATGAAAATCTTACTTTTATTCCTTCCATCCTGTCCCTCATTGTCGAGTACCCAATCCTCGTTTTTCTCGACTTTTTTATTGAGTGTGTGTAATTCACTGAAATGTGCAACACTCATAGCATTGTTTGAGTTTCGATATTCAAGGTTTTTTTTTTTTTTTACGTCGCACTAGAAGCAAAACGAGGCTATTTGACGACGGACCTCGTAATCTTTAATCTCGGCGAAGGGAAAAGAACGACACCTGAGTAAGCACCCCTCTCTCCTAAGTGACGAGGATGACGCCTGAATTAGCATCTCCTTTTCTTAAATTCTACTACACAACGAAAGGAGGAATTTCAGTCACACCATATTTAACGAGCCATCGATTGACTTAACGTAATCATGACCACATGACAAATGCAGCCACTCTCCAGCTGTTAGAGAAATGGACAACGAATCCGTGAACTTCGGTTCATGGAGTTTCCATAGACACTAGTGTTTGAAAGTTACCACTGGAACCAGAGAATATAAAACTATAAGAATCTAAAGAGTAGGAATTATAGTATTATTCAATAAGAATTATAGTATTTAAGGAGTAAGAATTATATAATTATAGTCTTATTTATTATATTTTTGACTAATTTAATATATAGTGTGAAAATTGAATGAAAAGAAAGTGCCCAACATTAAAATAAATTCAAATACAGGATATTTTTTCTTTGCTACTCCAACTCCGGCTAACGTCATTCAATCAAACAACTCAACAAAAGCTTTTTATTACTGTTTGTAATGGAACCGAATTAATGTTTTTTTTTCAGTAGTTATCAAGAGAAGAAAAGATATTTTAGTTGCGCAAGGGCAGTTACGTGTTACGAGGGTTGCTATTTATATTTCTGTCCTAATAATGAAAAAACAAATATGTAGGATCGAAATTGGTTTTATTGTTTTTCAAAATATTCTCCATGATGATCAATACACTTTTGCATGCGTTTGAACCAATTTTCAAAGCACTTTTTCCAGTCCGATTGAGGTAACTCCAAAACATGCGTTTTGAATGCATCAACCGCTTCTTCGAGGGTCGAAAATCGTTGTCCACGTAATTTATTTTTGATGTGTGGGAATAAGAAGAAGTCATTTGGTGCCAAATCAGGGCTGTACGGCGGATGACCCATCAGTTCGATCTTTCGCTCCGTCAGAAATGCCTTTGTTTGAGTCGATGTGTGAGAGCTCGCATTGTCATGATGAAGAATGATTCGCCTGTTCTTCTGCTTTTTTCGAATTTCTCCGATGACTTCTGGCAAACAAATGGTCATGTACCATTCAGAATTGACCGTCCTGCGTTGCTCTAACGCCACTGTTGCCACATGACCGTTAATGCCGAAGAAACAGGCAATCATTTGTTTCGATGTGCTTCTTCCTCGAACAACTTTTGTTGGTTTTGCCTCATCTTGGAAGACCCATACAGTTGCTTGCTGTATTGTTTCCGGCTCATATGCATAGATCCATGATTCGTCACCTGTGTAGATGTTATACACAGCCTTTGATGTACCTTGAATGTATTTTTCCAACATTTCCTTGCACCAATCGACACGAGCCTTTTTTTGAGCGTTTGTCAGATTATGCGGGATCCAACGCGAACAAATTTTTTTTACGCTCAAATGTTCATGCAATATTTTATTGATGCTAGTCATACAAATGTCCAAAGACGCCTCTATCTCACGGTATGTCACATGACGATCTTGCTTTATCAGTTCACGCACAGCATTGATCTTTTCTGGCACAACAACGGATTTTGGACGACCTGCACGGGATTCGTCCTGGATCGAACATCGACCACGATTAAATTCGTTATACCAATTTTTTACAGTGCTGTAGGATGGCGCTTTATCGCTGTATAAAGAATTAAGTTCATCGAAGCACTCTTGTCTTGACAATCCACGTCGAAAGTTATGAAAAATAAGGGCACGGAAATGTTCACGATTCAATTCCATTTTTTGACAGAGAAGAACTTTTCAATTTACTGTCAACAACACAAATAAAGCTATAATGGTAAATCGTTTGCTGAATTTATGTTTAAAAATATCAAACTTTCGATTAAAATCGTCTGCGGTCGCCTAGCAACACTTACTGTTGCCAAGACCAGAAATATAAATAGCAACCCTCGTAGAGTGTTTTGTCGTCAAATATCGAAAATGGATACAAAAGTGGGTAAGTGTTATATGTGCAATAATTGCAGTAAACAATTCAAAACAAGGAGATTATTGTATAACCACATACAGTTTCATGGCGAACAGAATCATTCTTTTAAAGAACGTAGCAAGAATATTGCTAAACAGGATGAAATAAAGTCTTACGTACATTGTCCCATCAAAGAAAGTATTCTCGAGTGCCAATTTTGCCAAAAAGTATTTCAGTCAAAGGCAGATTTGAACAGACATTTGATGATTCATTCAAAACAGAAATCTCATTCTTGTGAAGTATGCAACAAATCCTTTTTAAGGATGCAAAACTTAAAACGACATCTGCAATTTCATGCAGAGAAGAAACCGTATTGTTGCGAAATTTGCCAAAGCACCTTTAATCAGAAAATTTACTTGTATAGACATTTACGAATTCATACAAATGAGAAACCTTATTCTTGTGATGTATGTAACAAGGCGTTTTCCCAACGCTCTAGCTTAAATGTGCATTTACGCACTCACAGTGAAGAAAAATCTCATATTTGTAAAATCTGTAAGAAATGCTTTTCTGAAAGATGGAATCTAAAGCAACACATGCTTGTTCATACAAAGGAAAAACCTTACATTTGTGAAATATGCAAAAAGGCATTTTTTCAAAGTAGTAATTTAAAAACTCATTTGCGTATTCACACTAAAGAAAAGCCTTACGTTTGTGACATTTGTAACAAGGCATACAACCGAAATGAACATTTAAAAATACATTTTCTTCTCCATTCAAATTAAAAAACCATACATTTGTGAAATTTGCAATAAGGCATTCTCTGAAAGGAATAATTTAAGAGTGCATTTGCGCATTCACACTAACGAAAAGCCTTACGTTTGTGAAATTTGCAACAAGGCATTTTCTTTAAATTGTAATTTAAAAAGATATTTGCGTGTTCATAGTAAGTAAATTTTTTGAATAAGTGAAATTTGTGTTGATTGGGTGTTTAAGAAACCATAGTGTTTTGTAGTATTTTTGGAATTTATGTTTGAATTTATATTTTGAACCACTAAATGCTGTAAATCTTTAATGCTGCATTTTTTAGCAACTGTAACATACATGATATAAGATTTTCATTTACGACAGTAAAACTATTTTTATTCATTTTTGTCTTACGAATTCAAAATTGGACCATTTAAGTTGTTGTTAATTAAATTATATTTCAATTTTAACAAAAATGGAATAGAAAAATGCATAAGAAAATTTTGTTTTCTGATTCTAATTTCTTTCCATAACAGTCAATTTCAGGCATTATTTTAGAATTATATTTTTATGTTCACAGATAACTTTCTAGTTCTGGTTCAATTTTTAGGAATTTTTTTTTTTTTAATTAATCATTAAAAGAGAAAATTTTTGTTTGATAAATATAAGAATGTAATTTTCATTTCAGCAGGAAAATGTTTTTCGAATATAATTGTATTAAAAGAATTTCAACGGTTTTTTGTTAAATGTTATTTCTTGCACAACAGTACCAATAATTTTAGGAATTGATGTTCAACTTTTTTCCGTAATGTTTTCTGAAAAATATTAATAATAATTTTTTTTTAAATTTTTAACCTTTTATAAACGAAATCCTTTCCTTTCATATGTACTTTGTTGTTAATTTATCACGAAATAAACTAGAAATGTGTATTATGAAGTACAATATTAATATGCGAATCTCATAATGTAATTTTATGTTTCATTTAAATTTTTTCTCGAAATGGTAAAACCGAAGTTTGTATTTACAATTCTAGTTTGTTTATAGAAATTTTTGTACTTTATTCAATGCAATGTGAAAATAATTTCGATTTAATAATTTCTTCATCATTTACCTTATAAATATTATTTATAAAAAAAACGTATTGGGATGGAATGCAGTTAGTACAACACTTCCTTGACGAAAATATTTTTCCAGGTAAATTGCCAAATGTGACTGATCCCACTTTTTTGTCACGCGATACAGTTATTCCTGTGTTTCATGCCTAAAAATTTTTGCTTTTGTAGACTTAGTTAAGTGCTTGTCATGAGCCTGAGGGTTTCAGTACATGTTCAGATTTTGTGAAAGGTTTCTGTCTGCGTATCATGAAATCTATAATAACCTTCTAAGAATCATCAAACAATACAAAATTGCAGAGGTTAGAAAGAGGATGGTAGGGGCAAAAAATTCCCCAAAAAAATAATTCCGAACGTGAAGGTGATGTCTTTAAGTATAAAAGAAACGCTTTCGTTTGATTGTACAGAGCAGTGATTAGGAAGGAATTTATGAAGATAAGATAGCAGGAAATGCAAATAATAACCATTGTTTCATTTTGTTTTACATTATACATATATTTATAATTTTTGGTAAAAATAGTTGCTTGTATGGAATTCAGAAAAATATTTTTCTTTAATATGTTTTTTCGGAAACTAATGTCCCTTTTTGTACTGACATTTTGGGTCAATAGTTTCACACCACACAACGAGTATCAGAAAACTATCTATCATGTTATAAAAGGATATTTAACTCTAATTTATCAAGAGTATGATTTTAATGAGCTAGAGCACATGAAAAACTGTTTGTTTACAAACATGTGTGATTAACAATTACCAACATGCTGCGACCTCTTATAACAAAATAAAAAGGGAAAATTTGCACAATATGACTGCGTTGATGTACATAAAGTACCCAAGAGAAGGACAGATAGACAAGTAAGATTTTGTTATTCTAAATACTATAAGTTACAGGGACTTATACTCATATCTATTGATGTCTCAAAGTTCCCCGATTGTTTTCAGCATGCTGCATATTAAAAAACTGAATTTTGCTTCCAATGCAATTAATTTCTTTACTCTAATACTCACGTTAATCAGAAATATTTGATAAAAATTAAAATTATTATTTGTGATTCAATCGCAGAAGACAAGTTTGTTACTCGTGTTAAATACTATTGGTTCTCACTGACCTTTTAGAATGTAATTATTTAAAAATGATAATATATATATATTATTTAAAGAATGTGCCCTTTTTATTGTTATTACGATTTTTAAACTACAGACGGTGAAATGTACTCTAAAAGGCTCTAATTAGACTTTGATTAAAATTAAAACATTTTTGACATTAAACATTAATTGACAAAGACGAGCTAATTTCTAAATTAACACATCAATCAATAACTCCCAAGACTAGCCCAGAGATGGCGCTCGTAGTAAACCAGTAACCAGGTCTTTCTAGAGTACTAACCTTTGCTTGAAACGTGTCAAAATTTTAAGTCGATCGGACCAGAAACAGCTGAGTTATCGAGGTTGGAGTAAAGTCGTTTTGTAGTTTGTTTAAAAAATGGAAAAAACCGAGTTTCGTGTTCTGATAAAACATTGTTTTTTAATGGGTAAAAACACCGTGCAAGCGAAACAATGGATTGAAAAATGTTACCCGGACTCTTGTCCATCAAAAGCAACGATTTGTCGGTGGTTTGCCGAGTTTAAACGTGGTCGTACCGACACAAATGACGCGGAACGCTCGGGTAGACCTGTGGAAGCCGTTACACCGGAAAATGTGAGTGAAGTGACAAAAATTATAATGAAAGATCGTAAAGTGAAGCTCCGTGAGATTGCTGAGATGACACAGATATCATATGGAAGTGTATTTACTGGAAAAAGGTTTTTTTGAAGTGAAGTGAAAAGGTTTTTCCAAGTGGTGCCCGATTGCTTTCGATGGAACAAAAACAGCAAGAGTCGATGATTCAGAAAGTTGTTTATCGCTATTTACTCGTAACAAAAGATTTTGCGGAAAAAAAAAAAAAATAGAAAAAAAATCGGGGAAAAAAAAAAAAGATTTGGAAAAGCGCGTTGGAACGATTGTATCACCCTAAAAGGTGATTAACAAAAGGTGTTATGTTGATGAATAAAAAAAAATTTTGCAAAAAAAATGTTGTTTTCAATGTTAGACTCGGGAGTTATTGATCGATGTGTTATGACTATCTTAATTCACAGAAAACTAAACTTTCTATACAACATAGTAGTGGTTTCAAAATAATACATTAATGCAAAAAAGATGAAACCTTTGTAAAACTTTCGGAGTAATGATGAAATTTAATGGCGCAAGAGCCATATGCTACCATGATTCACCAAATAAGGTGTATCCATGATCTAGACTTTTGAATGATTAAGTGATAGCATTTTAATGCAGCAAAAACCCTGTTCCAAACAAGGTGAATGAGTGAGTGTAAAGCCAGAGCTAGTAAAGTGTAAAGATGTGATCCAGACGTGAAAAAAATTGGAAAAAGAAAATTTGGTTGACTAGTTGGAAGATCGAATATGTAAAGGATCGCTAGGTTATCGCGGGGGCTCGTATCTCGTATTTACCAAAGACAGTTAACCCCATGGGAGCGAAAAAGATCATTAGGGTACCTGGGGTAAGTAATGCCCCTACCTTCGAAAGAAAGCAAGCCCCCTGACTAACCCAGGGGCAGGGTGCCCGCCTATACCTATGAGGTTCTGCAGATCCGTTAAATACATTCACTCCTCTAACACTCCGTCCCTTCGAAGCTGTAGGTATGGAGTACTACCTTCTAAAATTCACCAGAAATTACATCCCTCACAAGATCGGTATCCATATCTAGTCGTGTTAGTACTAAGGATGCTGTGACGTAAGAGAACACTCTCCCTAGTTATGTCGCACACACTTTTACTGCCCTGTTCTTAGAAAAGGATTTTTCCGTGAAGTCTCGTGATGTTGATGCGATGGAGTTAAAAAAAGTAGTAGAAATATTCTAACTGCACTTAATGCGAATAAATGCAATGCACATGTAACCTGTGATGTTAGCGGTGCCCTCTTATGTCTCTCGTGATGTTTCCTAAATGTTTTTTTTTTTTTTATTCAACTCGTACTAAATAGCTTCTGTATATTAATTTTCCTATTTCTATACAGGATTTAAAATTGAAAGTACTTTGATAGGAAAAAACCTAAGCAAATTTTCTAACTTTTAATTATGATAAGCTTCTGATTTTTTGAAATTTAATCTTTCCTAACCCCCTCTATTTGTGTGTGCTGATGGAAAAAAAATGTATCTAAAGATATATTTTTGTCTTTTGGTGGAGTAAATTTCTTATTCCTTGATTAAATAGCTTGATGAAACATAAGGGAAGATACTTTTGAGTGAAAATAGTTCATAATAATTATCAGAAAGTAAAAGATCTTGAACTATTACTTCTACATTGAAAGAAGTCTCCAAATCATCACTGTAAAATGTACATAAAGTTTGGAATACTTCTCAAGGGGAGACAGTGGTTACAAGGAAAACTGTATCGACGCATATATAACGCTCTAAGTGCTTGCAAATATCTGTTGCAACAATAAGCATAGTAATAAGTAGAATTATTGACTTAAAAAGTTGAATTTTACCTAAAATACTTCATGCTATTCTGCTTGTAAACCATTTAGAAAAATTTAAATCAATTGTTTTCCTTAATTAAGAATAGTTTTACTTAGATGATTTCCAGTGAATAAGGGTTTATCAGATCATGGGAGACAAGAGTCCAAATATGGGTCCGAGAATACTAAGAAAGCTTAGAGGCTTCATGATATAAAAGAGTGTAAACAATGTCGCTATTCAACCTTGAGTTTGTTTCTAGTCGATCATGAGGAAATGTACAATAAATGTCTGCAAGAACTTTCTATTTAGAAGAATAAATAGATGAAATAGTAATGAGCAGAGAACTTGATGAAAGGAGATGTGTGTACAATCACCTTGCACTCAAATCAATCAGAGGACCGCGGCAGAGTGGTCAAGCGCTAACCGCGAGATCCAACATGTTGTTCCATAAATGGGTCTATGGAATCACGCTTGAGTGGCTCTCTCTCAACTTCAATGCAAAGAGTGTCTCTGAACTGACGCATAAAATTGTTTGAGTTCTTGGTGCAGGTTGATTTTAATCGTATGAAATTTTGAAAACCCGAATCGACAGATGAACAACCTTCCTCGATTCCATGGTTAAGTGACCTTACATAGCCACTTCGTCACAAGTTGTTAGTGTGAGAAAGTTCTTTTCTATTCAAATTGCAACTTACTTAAGTCTTTTAAATATTAGTTGTAGTATATAGAGTATTCAAATCAAAGTTTTCGAAATTTACTATTTTGAATGATATATTTGCTTATTCTAGTCCTATATTGTGAAATCATTTAAGCTATTAAATAATCTCAAAACATTATAAACCAAAAGAAGCATAGATTGATACGTCTATTCCTATCTGTAACTAATCTTATTGTTCAAATTAGGTTGCCATGATATAAGAAGCCAGTCAGTTAGAGCTTTGTCAAGGTCAGGATATACTGAAGGCGTTGTTCTGCGTCGACGTGGATTCGAGTTCTTGGAGATAATAAACGCTAGTGTAATGTGTCAGATCAACCTTCAATTCAAATGGAGGTCCCTTGTTTCTTGAAGGCGTTGTCTATAGATAATTAGAAAGGATGGTGAAGGCTCGGGATGTCACTAAACTCGGGGGATGTTACCGAGGGATCTGATGATTGCTTTTTAGAGTCATGACAGTAGTACAATCAATAACAAAATACATGTCATATTGTTATGCACGAGATTTGGTTGCTGCGTTATCTTAGTGATCGATTGGACGTGTAGCCGCGGCTATGAACTTTAAATCTGAAGCCTGACCCTCCGTTGGCGTTATGTAGTTAGGAGCAGCAGGTCCGCTAGGTGCTCGTATACTCCTTTAACCGAGATTCAAAAATAACGAGGGCTCGTCAGCCAATAGCCCTCAGGATACTTAAATTGAGACGGTAAATTAACTAAACCCTTTGCACGATGTAATCAACTATAGTGTTCATGTATATCTTTTAGTCTTACGTAAATTAGGGGTCTCAAAAACATGAAGAATGATGTATGTGGTCCCGCAATTTGATTTTCGGACTTTGTTTAAAATAGAAAGCTCTAAAGACAAATGGACGTCCTCGTATCGTTTATGTAAGGTAATGTTATAGACATTACATCCTACGTTACATAATGTTAGAATCTTGAGACTCATCATTATTTTGATGCATTAGATGAAACCAGAGAGTCATGGCATCAGTGATGGACCCACGATTACAATAAACTCTGAAACCGATTTAATTTTGAAAACTAGGTTGATACTAAAATTTCTCAAGTTTCTCACTTTTGGAAGGTTAGGTCCCATTTCAATTACTGAAATCCATGAGTGAAGTGTTAGATCCTGCAAATCACTGAAAGGACATAAAGTTTAATTACGATTAACTCGGTCAGCCAGATCGTATTGAAGAAGCGTATTCAGTTCAAAAATTGATTTGAATATAGTCCATTCGCAGTTTTGCCACGTGCTTTAATGTTAGGCGGCGCAGCCAAATGGCCAAATTGTCGTCGAAGCAATAGGCAGCAAGAAAAAGCAACAAAAAACCTAAAGCTGTGAGTCAGTTCAATAATGTAAGTATATCGCTATGGTGCGGCCTGGTCATTACTTGCAGTGGCAACGGCCGAACAGAACAGTGTGATTAGTGTGGGGCTTTGCGTCTGGCAAATGTTTTTTCATCCAAATTTGCTTTCTAATTGCAAGCAAGTCAAGTATTAATTCTATTTATATGAACTGGAATGAAGATTGACAGACTTACTACTCTCTGTAAAGAGAAAAAAGACTTTAGATCGCTCGAGTAATTTTATGCTGAGAGTTTATCCTATTAGATTAGTTTATAATAATGGATACAACGAGGTGATTAGGAATCATTGATAAGAACTAAATTGTGCGCAATATTTGTAGTAAAGAAATATAAACAAAGAGGTCATTGTTCAATCACTTAATGATTACATAATGAAAAGTTACATTATAAAAATGGTTACAGGTTTGATGCAATGAATGTCAATGAAGTCTCATGAACTTAACTATGTAGGTAAAAATTGACGAGGTCAATTGTTCAAAACATTTCATCTAAAGGCAGTTTGGACAACCAGTTGATGATACATTTAAAATGAGAAATTCATCATTATGAGTATGCAGCAACTTTTAAGGATGTATAAAGAAAAATGAGATACAGCAATACGTAACTGAACGAAGTACAACA
>BMAW01028914.1:1686-21144 GCA_019974015.1 Nephila pilipes | reverse complement strand
ACACACACACACACTCACTCACACCAAGTGAAATTCAGAAAAACGTTGTAAAAAAAAGAATGGGAACCAGAATTCAGAAAAAATTATTATGATAAGACATGGCGCCAAATATTGGAAACTTTCTTTCTTGCGAATGATTACTGACTAAAAGTCAGCAACCCTTACTATCTCGGAGATAGTATCTCCCCTTTGTGAGTACAATAGGTTTACGATACCGCATGCTGCGTGGGGAGTGCCCGGTGCTCCCAGAGGGGCAAAGAAATTTTTTCCTCAATCCTAAAAGCGCCGAGAGGAAAGAATATTTTGACTTATTAAAATTATTGAAATATTAGTTAAACTTGCCGCAAACGTCTAAATATTGCATTGTTAGGTGAGTACGAACGATTCCCAAAATTTCAAAGCTCTAGCTTGATGGGAAGTTGGTTAAATTAACGATCGAAAATTTGATGACACACACACACTCACACCAAGTGAAATTCAGAAAAACGTTGTAAAAAATGATGGCACTCACACACCCCAAGTGATATTCAGAAAAACGTTGTAATAAAAGAAGGAAGGGATTTCCTTTTCAGTGATATTTTCAACGATTACTTTGCAATGGGTTAGTGACTAGCAACCCGAGCGATTCAGACCGAATCAGTCGGATATTGCTCGTCTTTCTTTTTGAATGTTGAATAGACCCATTTCTTGTGCACGTTACTCAGCATAAAGGGTATATTCTTTATATTTAGTGTAAAAAGACAATTTAATATTGCGCATACAGTGAAACAAGGAATTTTGGAAAGCCCTAATTCCAAAGTTAACAAAATTTTATTTTACATGTATTTTACCATCAATTATTGATGGAAGAGCGCTTCGGAAGATGTCTTTCAGAGAGCCATCTGGAGTAGAAGAAGCAATAATTCTTTTTCTAGTCAACCAATTATCTTTTCCCTTAATGTTCAAAAGATGCCTTTGAGAGAGCCATCTGAAGTAGAGGAAGCAATTAGAAGCAAAAAGTGATTGATATTATATTCCAAAAAAAGTTTACATATTCTCGAAGCGGTTTTCATAAGAATGTGTATGAATTATGTATAAATGAAATTATTTTGATACCAAATGCAAAAATAGTATATATATATACAGGGGTTGGACAAAAATATGGAAACACCTTTTAAAAAACATGTTTCTTTGCTTAATATGGTGTAGGAAACCCGTTGGCATCCAAAACAGCTTGCAGTCTTCTCGGAATGGATAAATACAGTTCCTGTATGTGTGCCAAGGGAATATTATACCATTCTTCCTGCAAAACGGTGGCAAGTTCAGATAACGATGTTGACGGTGGATAACGAGAACGCACTTTCCGTTCCAATGTAGACCACAAAGGTTCGATAATATTCAGGTCTGGTGACTGTGGTGGCCAGGGGAGATGGGACAAATCCTCGTCGTGCTCAAAAAACCAGTCCTGGACAATGTGAGCTGTGTGAACAGGGGCTTTGTCGTCTTGGAAGACACCATCACCATCGGGGAACAAAGTTTGTACCATGGGATGAACTTGATCTGCCAAAATGTTCACATAAGTCTTGGCAGTCTTGTGCCCTGACACAGTTATCATGGGGCCAGCAGAGAACCACGATATGGCTGCCCAAACCATAACAGAACCCCCGCCATGTTTCACTCTTGGCAACAAGCAGTCTGTATTATAGGCTTGAGATGGCGTTCTTCAGACGTAAACTCGGCCAGAAGTGGGAAACAATGTGAAAGAAGACTCGTCAGACCATATTACACGCTTCCACTGCCCTATAGTCCAGGCTTTATGACTTAAACACCACCTTTTCCTGTTACGGGCATTAGCATCACTGATGAGTGGCTTCTCAATTGCAGCACGGCCAGAAATTCCCTGTTTATGAAGCTCCCTTCTAATTGTTTTGGTACTCACAGGGTTCTGTAACACAACATTCATTTCAGCAGTAACTTTTGCAGCTGTGGTCTTCTTATTTTTCGTCACAATTGCCCTTAATGATCGTCTGTCACGATCACTCAGCACACACTTTCGTCCGCGCTGTGATTTAGCAGATGATGTTTTTCCGCTTTTCAAATATGCGGAATAAATCTTCGATACAGTACCTCTTGAAACACTAAACACCTCGGCTACCTTGCTTACGGAAGCACCTACCATACGTGCTCCAACAATTTGCCCACGTTCGAAGTCTGTTAACTCTGACATAATGCAATGACAACCTCACATAACAGTACTCCGACAACAACTGAACTGTTTAGCACATTTACGAAGTTGTATAGGTGGCGTTAGTAGTCAAAAACGCCAGCGCCACCTACATATTTCATTAAAATCAATCTTTCTTTTCAAACATGCATTTTACAAGGTGTTTCCATATTTTTGTCCACCCCCTGTATATATATATATATATATATATATATATATATACATACTTTTATCACGAATACACATTGTTTGGCGTAGCATAGTCATATTTGACTCTTCTGCCATAAACGTCTCTTGACTTCGAGGAAAAAAATTACAAAATAGTATCATTTGAAGGAAAATGCAGCATCATGTGGGGAAATTTTGTAATATCCATATGACAACATTGAACAAAAGGCTCTTTCAAATATTTCTTTTTTAAAATGTGTTTCCTAAAGATTGTGCAACTGGCATCCCTGTTATAAAAGATTGTGTTATTAACTTCGCACTTAAAAGCAACATGATGAATATTGGCGACGCACCTCACAATTTTGAACCCCTGTCAAGGGACCAGGAGCACACTTCTAATCTGAAATTCTATTCTCCATACTTCCACACCACGCCAACGGGATAATTTGAAGCCTCTACAGATGTAACGTACATCAACTCCTCTAAATGGCGGTTTTCAACGAAATGAGGACTCGAATCCATGCCTCAATGAAAAAAGTGTCATGACCTTTCGGCTACAACGACCAGTAATTATGTGAGCATATAATGAATAAGGAGGGAAATAATTTCAACAAAATATATATTTCGTTTCTCTAAAATGTGCAACCAATAGACTTATTTTTTGTAGTTACATAAGCCTTCCTTCATGTTACTTATTTTTGCTAAGACTGTCGGAAAAATTGAATCGGAAGAATTGTTATTCCAATTCCGGATCCGAATCCAGGGTGGGTAATGATGGACGCCTTTGTGACATCTTCTGCATCGTTACTTAGGATCTGAGTCATCAGAACTCAATGAATGTTCATCCAAGAAAGAATTAGTTAAGAAAAATCAAAATAGTTTCTTTCGTATTATATGAATGACAGAAAATACTATGAATGTCGATAGGTTATTATCTTGTGATCGAACCCAAGATTTTAACTGAAATTTCAACTTATCTCAATAACAATAAAATTGGATCCGAGTCGAGATTAATATTTGTAAACAGTCTGTGAAAAATATCAGCTTTTTGATGATCACGTAAATTTCCTACACCAATATCATACACTCTCTTATATTACTAACATTCGGTCTCCAACAATATGCTGGTTTCCATAAGACACGGTTTATACACAATGCGAGGTTCTTAAATCAAATAACGTCAATGTAACCCAAAAAGTTAGCATAAGGGACAAAAAGCGCGAGAATCAAAACAGTTTTATTTTCACTATCGCGTTTCAGACAAATCGTGATATTTGAAAGATTTCAACAATTGAAAATTATGTATCTTTGCTTTTTTGAATTTAAGACATCATTTGCATTCTTAGAAAACTAATTTTCAATCTTTCAAATGCTCCAAATCAATCAGAATTTTTTTCTTTAATTTTAAATTTAAATGAAAAATACTTATGTTTAGTTATAATAACTGAGAGGGGGGGAGGAACCCTCTGATAAACCAAAAAAAAAAGTTCAATGTTGTTATGGTAATACTGTTTTATGACAGATAGCTGTTCTGTTAAATTCAACTGCAATAGATATTCGTTGAATTAATTATAAATCTGAGCTAATATGTGTAAACAGTGTTGCCCTCAAACTATAGCGCTTTTTATGTTAGTGTGAAGTTCTACACTGATTAATATATTACATAGATGAATTATCGATTAATTTTACGTGATTTGTTTTCGTACACCAGTTACATAAAAATAAGTTAAATGAAGCTTTCTCCTCCTTTTACTGAATGAATCATTTATGGTCAATGAAATATTTGTTACAGTAATCATTTGGTAAAAACTGATTGGCAAGAAGGACGATTAAAAATAGAGAAGAATCGCTGGGGTATCCAGGGGTTGCGTCACCCGTCTTCATCAAAGACGGTAAAATCTAAGGGAAATAAAAAGAGTACAAGGATGTCTTGGTGTTTTGTATTTGCCTATAAAAGGCAAGTTTAAAGACTTAAATTTTGTGAGATGCTTAATTCGATTTGAAAAATAATAATAAATAAATAAAATTAAGTTAAATAAAAAAAATAATAACTTTTGCAGGAATAAACAAATTAATTCAGTGCATCTTAGAGACTAAATTAAAATTTCCCATTTTATGCTTCACGAAATAATATTTTGCATTTTGCTATAATTTTTAAAGGTTAAAGAAAATTTAGGTAACTTTTAATTTATTTCGGAAAAGTTCAATATTAACTTAATTCAGATTCTCTCTTCTGTGCTTTTACTTCACTAAATCAAAACTTATTTTTTAAACATCTTTTCAATAATACAAATTTACCATTGCACACAAATAAATTTTTATGAACACACACAAAATATTCCCAAACCGGAGAGTTTATAAGAGGTTAGTTCGTAAGCTTTGTGTACGCTTCTATGAATCATTATTTACCATTAGTTTCAATTTACAAGTTGCTATAATTTCATTTCAGAAAGTAACTGTAAATGTTCGCCAAAATTAAGCATTCCTCGCCAAGAGTACGTACTACAGAAAAAAAATATGCTGGCGCCATCTGTTGCAGATAGTCCGAAGTACGACAATAATTAACAAAAATTCCTTTGAAACCTTAAAAAATTGATTAATAACGACATAAAACTATATTCTGGCTACGCTATTCAATAGAGAGAAGTGTATACTTCTAACTCATCTAATTCTGATTGAATCAATAATTTTTTTCTTGTAGAGAATGTGTTCGAACATTTCGTCTCCTATACTTTAACATAGAAAATTGAATATCCATTTTACATAAAGGCAAAATATTGCAAGTTTTCTTAAACAAATCAAAATTCTAAGAACGCTATTTAGTAAATAATTATATTTGTTATATCCATAGTAATTTATATTAGTATTGAAGCATTTATTCTACCTGAAAATGTGTTCGAACTTTGAGCTCTATTCTTTAACATTAGCCGAGAACAGCCTTAACAAACTGCTTCATGAGCCTCAATTAAATATAAAGAGGTGGAATAAAACTTTTTTTGGTAGAACCATATTGATGTTTTCACCAGGGCTAATGAGTCTCAGTGTAGTCAATCTCAATTTTTGTGCAATGCTGTTATTTGACTCTACAGCCCAATAAGCATAGAAAGGGATATTTTATATAACATGACTGCTAGCCTACATTTTTTTTTTTTTTTTTTTTTGGATTTTAGTCTCCAAAAATCATCCATTGATACCTTTGATATTTGATTTTCTCAAGAATCATAGCCAAATCATTATAATTTACTTCCATAGACACCAAAAGTCCCATTGGAAAAGATAAAAGTGCATTTCCATTATGCAGCGAGACTGCTTTGAGGCTAGTTTTGGATGAATCAATGAATAGATGCCACTCAGATGAATCATATTATACCTCAAAGAGCTTCATGGGCCTTTGAACATCACTGCAAAAAACTACAATTCCAACCTTAGAGAAAAACTAAGAAAATTCATTCTCTCCATGTATGTACTGCTAAAATAAAGTTCATGGTGATAGCAGGTTTTTGTTTTTTAGACTGGATCTTAGAAATTCAATTGCACCTTTGGAAAGGCCTAAATCTCTAACTAAATCATTGAGTTCACTCTGAGAGAAAAGTTGAGGTCCCTCATCAAAGAAAAATATAAGCTAGATTCATTCTGGTAAGATAATGTGTTTCCATCCTGCAACTCATTCAGGATATCATTGAAATTTGTTTGTTTAGTTTAGTTTTTATTAACGTCGCACTAGAAGCACAAGGGATATTAGCGACGGACCTCGTAATTTTGAACCACGGTAAATTGACGAGGACGACACCTGAGCTGGCACCCCCTCTCCTAGCATCCACACCACGCCAACGGGAGGACTTTGGGCCCCGACAGATTTAACATAAATCAGCCCCAGCTACATGGCAGGATATCATTGAAACTGGAAAGTAGGCAGTGGAACTGGTATTTCAGAGCTATGGGACACACGACAAAGTGCCGAGTCTTAGGTTAGGGTAAGATATTTTATTTTTTGTATTAAATCCTTTTACATCTACCAAACAAAAATAATAGTCAATAGCATCATTTTTCTGTTCATGTCATATCATAATAATGCCAAAACAAAATGAGTTTTTCTTGCCCTTAAACCACAAACAATCACATATTTTGCAAACCTTATGAGGAGCCTATGCTTTGATCCTTAAGTTTCAATTAAAAGTAAGCAAAATAAACTTTCTTCACAAAATCACTTATGTTTCTTTGACTTTTTATAGAGTATTCACACAAATACAACAAATATGGTCCAGAGAACTAAAATATCCTCTTGCGGATGAAGCCATAATCCAAGAATGAAAACATGAGCACAGTAACATTTGAATGCTGGACGTAAACTGAGCATGGCTTTACATTGCAAGTTACTGAATATATTTAGCTGGTTGAAATATGAACTAATCTGACAGCAGATTTATTTATACTTATTCCTAGTACCCCAGAGTACATGTCAAAGCATACTCAACACAGCCAGTAATATTCCTCATCCTTCAGTATAACCTAATTAAGCCCCTGTTTGGACATGATCATCTGACTTTCCTCCTTAACACCACATACACAAACCTACTTTATCCCCCCCCCATCCCTTCCATTTCTTTGTCCCCACCATTCTTCTAATTTTTTTTTTAATTTATTGTTGAGTCCAATCATAGTTAATACAATTAATGCAAAAAGTCATGTTTTTTTGGAGATCTTTAACATCAAAAACAGAATGCTATATCTTAAATTGAATAGAAATTTCCCACAAAATGAAACTAAAAATATATGTTTTACAAAAAAAAAAAAAAAAAAAAAAACTGGATGTGATAGAATTTTTACCATTTTTTCAGGTTTTATTAAGTTACAATTTAAAAGAAAGAGTATAAAAAAAATTTATGCAGTTTTTTTGCTGCAGACCAGTGTAATCAACCTCAACTTGCCATACATTTTAAAATTAAAAAACTTAACAGAAATAAGCCAAATTATTTTAAAATTACATTACAATCAGATTGAAAACACTCACAACAATATTGCTTACAATTGCATCAGAACTTTTAAATTTTAAAAAATTTCAATTTAATGAGTATTCTCTAATTTTCTAATTAAGTTATGATTTGAGGGGAAAAAAGTTATGAAATTTTTTCATTAACATTTAGATTTTCCCATGCCCATATGATAAATTATTTTGAGAGATGGTAAAATTCAGTTTCATTTGAGTAACACTGCACCATCAATAACAACAAAACTCACCACTCTCAGCTACAAGCAACACCCACATTGGCACCCATTCTTCATGAGGGCAGTGAATGAGTAAAAGTTGATGTTCACGGCACAAAAGCCAAATGAATTACAAGAATTCTATGCCAAACAATCTTGGTGAGGACAATAATAAAAACATAATTGGAATCGATTCTGTGTGAACACCCTCAAAATTAAGTAAAACATTTTGATGATGCAGCAATTTTAGAAAAAAATGTCAAAGTTTATTTTTTAAGATTTTAAGTAAGATTTTTATTCACAACATTTAATTTTAAAAAGTTAGTTGGGTTTTTATAATAGTTAATACAAAAATATTTTCAACTGTTTTAGTACCATGCAGAATATAATTTTCCACTGATTTTCTGTTTCTCATTCGATTACTTATTTCATCATCCAACAATTATGTATCATTTCTATAATTAACATGTGAAAAAAATCACAACCATCAAAAATTATAAATTAAACTAAAAATTTAAAAATCTTAATCTTTGAACTGCAATTGAATATTCTGTGAAACATTTTGCAGATTTTTTTTTTATTTTCCTTCCAAATTCTTAATTTGAAAATATAGAAAATACCCTGTTGAATTGATTTTAGCTTGGAAAAGTTTTCCCATTTGAATCATCAGCTGCCTCGAAATGAGTGGCAGGTCTCACTGGCAAGTGCGCCAGATCTGGAATATCACTAGTCATGATTTATGTACGGTTGACTTAGACACACAAAGGCAAATGTTTTGCGTTGGGGACATATGTAACCAGTAGTTCTAGGCTGTGCTGCCATTTAGTGTTCAAGTCCTGGGTCACCACTTCAGTGGCACGTGTTTTCTTTCATCATAGAGGGGGATAGAATTGTTGAAGACCTTGGTTGTCAGCGGTTGTTTCGAACCCTGGACCATAGGGTATGAAGAAAGAAGTTGACCAGTCACTTTTTGCTGTTCCTTTACCAAACAGGCTGTCTCATTCTGGTTAGTTAGTAAGGCATTTTAACTTTTTGGCGGCTGTGTTGAAGAGAGTGGCTACATATATATATACACACTCATAAAAAAAATTATATCTTGGATATTCTAATAAATTTATGAACTATTTAGATAAATTAAAATTGGAATTAAAATGCTTGGTTTGGTTTTATTAACGTCACACTAAAAACAACACAAGGGCTACTGGCAACAAACTTTGTAATTTTGAACCTCTGTCAAGTGACGAGGACGACACCCGAGTTGGTACCCCCCCTCTCCTAATTTCCCCACCACGCCACCGGGAGGACTTCAGACCCTGACAGATTTAACCTGTATCAGCTTTGGCTACATGGCAGATCTTTAGTGGCATCAAGGCTCAAACCCACCGTGAATGAAACCGTTGGCCGTGAGTCCGATGCCTTAACCATTAGGCTACCACAGTCGCTGGAATTAAAATGCATCAAAACTTGCATTAAATTAAAAAATTTAACAAAATGCATGATCTTATGATGCTTCATGTCAACAATTAGGAAAAAATTAGATTGTTCACTGCTGTTTCAACAAAAATAATCTTATATTTAAATTATATATTAATTTGATTTTGGAGAGAAAAAAAAAGAGGAAATGCAATCTGGAAAATTTTATTTATGTTTGAAAAATAAACTTTACAATACATTAAAGTCAAAACAAATTCAGAAAAATTATAGAGTTTTCTAAACAGCTATGAATGGAATCAACCTAATTTTTTTCTTCACCTCATACATAATCAAGAGTATTTCTTCATTCATGATAAACTTCTAACAAGGAATGTTCTTTAAATTAGGAAATGAATATCCACATAAATATCTGACAAAGAACTAAATATTAAAGTATTGTATCAGACAATATTGATAATAATGTTACAATAAAATTGAATATTTACAAGACACTTTAAAATTAAGGTTATTATTTAAATTTAATAAAGATTTTAAAGTATTTTTTTTCTTTTTAAAAAAACTGGAAAAAAAACCATTAAAATTTTATTATTTATTCTTTAGAGTAAATGTTTTATTTTCGACTCTTTCCAAAGATTGTAAATAAACAATTGCTCAGTGATACGATTCTGTAATTCAAGTATTTACTTATTACCTTCACAATATAGTCATGAATCAATCCCACAATGGTGATATCAATATTCCAAGAATAGAAATATCAAGTAATAGAAATATCAATATTCCAAGGGGGAAACTTTATCCCTAAAGAAGGTACTTTTTTTTTACTGCTGAAAATTCTATCACATCAAAATAAAATTACACATTAATTAAAGAATTAAAAAAAAAAAAAAACATCCATTTCCCAATCTATTAAGAAGCTGAAAATATACATGAGAAAATTTCTAAGAATTCCACTATTTAGAAAAACTTATACAAGGATACATTCCAATTCTTTTACTTACAAAGCATTTGATAGAAGAAGAAAAAAAAGCCCAAAATAAGAAGTTTAAAAAATTTTGGCTGCCAGCTGAAATAAAGAGAAATACCAAGATTTTTATAGCAAATTAATGAAAAAATACATCAGGATAATTTACATTTCCCACTAACATTCATGGTATTAATTCATTATAAAATTACAGTTGTTGCATATAAAATAAAAGAAACTGCATATATTATGCTATCTAGAATTTGTATATATAAAATCACCATTAATTTATAAATTTGGACCTCTCTCTCTCTAGTTATTTTTGTTACTTTTCATTAGTTTAATATTTAACCTATTATTTTCCTAATATAAAACTTAGGCTTGGATTCTTGAATGGTTAATGTTCTTGTAAAGAATGATTTGTGGTTATTCTCCAGTTTTCTTTGTATAATATTGGCTTGCTGAATTTGGAGCAACAAGCTACTTTTAAATTTTCCTTGAGATTTTAATGCATAGTATGATTTCATGAATTTGCCTTATGTCATTTGCATTTCTTCTAATATCAAGGCAAATTTAACATCAAAATTACATTGAAGATTTTAAACTCTGAAATTATGTTAAATAGTATCAATACACAATATGTTCATCAAAAATTATCTACATCAAAGTAACCAACATCAAGATCACACATCCTATTCATTATCATCAAAAAATGACAAGCTCATCCTCCACTTGGGTATAATTACGTTTTAAATATATATATTGTGATTGGTTACTAATGTTGCATTTAGAAGCAACACATGCGTTAAGTGTTAAATAAGTGAGATACTTATAAAATTAATGAGTTAAATCATATGAAATAAATGCTTATTAAAATTTATAACTATGAGTTCAGTGCTCTTATCACATAAACAGAATTCAAATATGATTTCATAATTATCACAAAATTATTTAATTTAAAAGCAATGTTTTACCTTAAAGAAATTATTATACATGTGTACAAAAATTCTCAGCATCAAATATAGTAAATATATTCACAGAACTCCTCGGGTATTAACAATTTTTTAATCAATGCATATTAAGGAAAAGCCTTTGAAATGCTACATTTAAAAACTGAAGTGATTATAGATAAATTATACATTGTATTCAAAAGGTTTTATCAGTATTTCATTCTAGATTTCTGCAGAATGAGAACTTTGAAATAAAATGCTGTTCTATTTTGAATTTACCAAAAATGAGAGAAAATGGAAAATGTAAAGAAATTAGAAGATAGCTCAGGATAAATTTAAATAATTTTTTATGTTTCCAACGTTAAGAAAGCTTACAAAAACATAATTAACAATATTTTGATGTACTGGAGCACATACGAAGGAAGAGATTTCAATAAAGATTTAAAATGAGCTTTGTATGACAAACCCAAAAAACGCTGCAGCTGACCAACCTATTAAGAATTTCAAAAATTAATTATTACCTCAGTTTTTTAATTTTTTTAATTATTTGCAGTACGTTTCTTAAAAAAAAAAACGTACTGCAAATATGTATTTAAGTATGTTTTTTAAAAAAAAACATACCTTCGGGCTCTTGTGCAATTTTTAGTTTTTAAACATGCATTTTTTTTCCTTCAATGATATCCTAAATATTAACATCAGGGCGATTATTTTTAAGCCACAAAATTATTCGGAATAAAAATGTTCCACGATAATTTTAAGAAAATAAAAAATGACTTACAGAACAAGCCTAGACAAAAGAACTGAAATCATTTTGTCGCATCTTTAACTTTATTGTCACAGGAAAAGAAGGCAGATATACAGGAATAGCTATAAAACAAAGAATTTTATGCGAAAACGAAACACGTGCAATTAGCAAAATATAAAAAAAAAACATACAGAACAGCTATGAATAACTCAGTCGCGTACTTAGCAAAGCAACATTCAATTACTTACCTTAACTCGTTTCAAACTTGGAATAAAAGCTGTGATTTAACAGAAAGAGAATTGAGGTTCCCTGATTGGTCACAAGTTTTTTAACAAAATATTTTGAAAAAGCTCCTAGATTTGGAACTCGTTAAAGAGAGGGCGATTGCTCGCGAGGAAAGAGGGGAAAGCAACGGGGGATAGCAGTAGAAGAGGGGGAAACAACGAGGGGATAGCAGTTTACAGGGTTACATAGCCAAAAATAACTCTCGCCAATATCGGCGACTCTTTTGAATACGATGCCAAATATTTCATTTCTTCTCTGGATGTGAACCTCGTCGCACCGAACGCTTGGGTTCTGAAAATTACGGATATTGGATTACTCACAAAAATTAGCACTTTTTTTTAATCATAAATTTTAATACAAGTTGCAGGTATATTTCAAATAAATGAATCAACTGATGTATCAATCTTTGTATATTTATTTTAATAGAAGCAATGATAAATAATACGATTTAGAATCAAAAGCGTTAAAAAGAGTAATAATTTGAAAAGCTTTTTTATGTAGTAAATTTCGTGTTTCTTACAAAACACGAAGCTCTATTACTCCATTTTAAATGTACTGTTAATAAATATTTAAAGATATTCTTTCTTTTTAATTTTGAACTTGTTTTGATCATTACTGTATCGTACATGTGATCGTTTTAAGGACAGTTATCAAACTAATAATTTTCCTTTCATAAGGAATAAGTAAAATATTGGATTTGAGAAGCGCTTTCGCTTCAAAAATAAGTTTTTAGTTATTTTGATTCATGTTGAAATTTTTTCTTCAAATTTATTTATATTTTATGGCCAATCTGAATAACAAAAAAATAAGCTACACGAATCGATTGAAAATACGTCTTACAAAAGGTAGTATAGGTTTTTTTTTTTTTAATTAAATTTCCAACTGTTTGAAAATTAAATGCATCTTGTACTCGAATCCTAGATCAGATAATGAATTTTAGCCATTTTCTAATTATACAAGCAGTTAAATGTCTTTTTTCCACTAAATTCATTGTTAACATTTCGTAAGCAACAAAAAATATCCTTTCAAATGTATATCACTTATCTAAATGTAATTATTATTGTTATTTACATGCACATTCTTACATTTTTTTCCCCATTAGTGAGTCATATTGGTTTTTGTAAAGTAAATCAGTTATATTTTATCAGTTTGTACTCTTAAATGTTAATTCAAAATTTAATTTAATAAAATAAAAAAGTTTTTATAAATTGATTTAATTACATATTGCCAGTATTATGATTTTTGATTATTTGAAATAAAAAAACTGAGTTATACCTAATGTTTAACAAGTCTTTTTTTTTAAAGTTGAAAATTCACAAATTGAAATGGCAAGAACTGTAGATTCTGCCTTATTGTTAATTTTATTCAGGGAATGTATGAATTGCAGAATTTAACAAAAGGTTTTTAATCGTAAAATATTTTAAATGGAAAAAGAAAGCCTTTTGCTAATATAAAAGAGAATAATTTATATAATCACAATGAACATGAATATACTTATACTGATGTATATATACCTTAAAATACAAAAAAACATTTCAAGGTGCTTTGTTTTGTGATTCATCCAAAAAGAAAATTAATAGCTTTTTTTTTTGTTGTTGTTGTTGAGCGTAGTATAATTTCTTTTTGGATAGCTGTTAAATAGAAAGCTTAAATGATGCTCGAGTCAAATAATTCGACCAGATTTTTTACAGCGATTTCTGTTCATTATTTATGTATATCAACAGAAATTATATTCAAATGTTTTATAAATGTCAACTATTGAAACAGCCTAAAGAAATTGAATGAATTAGGTTTTACTTTTTCCGAAGGCATTTCCTACAACATACTAATAAGTCTTGTGTTAAAATATATCTTTGTAATAATTACGGGGTAAGTATTTAAAGTGAATTATAACAATATAAATAATTAATATTGATGTATCTTATTCAATATGATCATCTGCATGATTAACCGGCCTTCATAAGCTCTCAACTAAAATTTCAACTCATTTTTAAAAGGATATCACACCATTTATTTATTTTTGAAATCCCTTATTATATTCTGATGCGACATCCTCTAACTTTAAACAGTTGTTTTATCAAAGCTCTAAAAGGCTCCAACACTCGCTTTTTCAGTAAGTGAAGATAGTCAAATTTTTTCTAATACCCATACAGTAGTATTCAATTTTAACAATTTTGTAATAAATGTCACTAAATTAACTTTTTTAATGTTTAAAAAATTTATATTCTGTATTGTTCTCTTCGGCAGTGACACTCGATAATTTTTTTTAATCAAAATAAATAGTTCCCACAAGAAATGAAGAAAAAAAAGTTTTTGTATCACAACACATAACCGAAATTAAATGAATCAGTTGAATCTACATAAACAAAAAAGTTGATGAAAATTATAAAATATTGTTCTGTGCAATGCATTGCAAATAACAAATTTCACCACCAAAGATATCAGTTCTTTTTAAAGTGATACATAAGAGTTGTCTGGAATGCTCACAAGCAATTCATGAAACAAAAGTTTTACCATTTACTGGAATTAATACATATTTTAGGATTTTATATAAACATGATTTACACTAAAAATTATGTTACTTTGTAATATTTAAATTTAGGAAAACTTCGATCTTAAATTATATTATAGACAAATGTCACTTTTTTTAAAAAAAAATTGACCAGAAAATATTAATTTCATAATCTTGCATCAATAAATAATTCAAAAAGGTTGGGAATATATTTTGAAACAATATTAGACTCATTTTTATTTCGAAATTTCTTTACATTTTAATTCTGATAAATTAAATGTTTGTCAAAGCTATAAGTACTACGGAAAACACTCTTTTATTTAAGCACAAAAAACAATTTTTTTAGTAATGCTCAGACATCAACACTCAAAATTAAAATAAAGTATTTTTTAACAAAATTAAAAGTTGTACTTGAATGAAGCAAGTCCTAGAAAAAACTTGAACATCATTTACTGTTCAATGGGTAGTGAATTTACTTGAAAGTTCAAAATTTAGCTGAAAAAATCTTCCTAGTATCAATTGTTACACTTATTTAGTAGTTTATTTGTACCAATAATCCTAAAAATTGATGAATTATGCAGATACGTGTATTTAATTTTTCAAGCTATTTACAATACTTATTTGTATTCTTTTATAAAAAAATATTTTAAGAATTTTTGTATTTTTACGATTTATGTATCAATACTAGAACTTCAAAATTGAAAAATTAAAATCGGATCTAATAATATATATATATATATATACAGAGAGAGAGAATCATTGTGGAAAATGAACTTTTATAAGTTTATTTGAATTTTAAATGAAAAATTTTTAAAACTATATTGATGTACATAAAATCATTCGAAGAAGAAAGAAAATTTTTGAATATACTTTTGCTGCATATTTTACTTTTAAAATTATGAGTATGTGGCATTTCCCGAGATTTTCATAACAGGGAATTTTCTGGAAACTATAATACGCTACTTCTTTTTTAAAAATACTTTTAAGAAACTATCTAAATACAAAAATTCATTTAAATTCACGATTGAACTTAAATGCATAATTATGAAAATCATTTAAAATGCAGCTTAAAGCAAGAAACGTAACCAAAGTACGGTGAAGACTACAGTGCTAAAAAAAAAAAATTGCGTTCGTAACTTCTTTTTTCTCCCTTTGCAAACAATTAGAGAGTCAAGCATTTTGTATCAGATACAACATTCAGAAGTTTCATTGTGTAAAACCATTCCAGCGAGACTATTTGTACGCTTAAGATTTTGCATGCACAATTAAATGACTAAGGGCATTTATTCAATCCCAACTGAAAAAGAAAGCTGTGAAACTGGGTGCAGGCCCTTTAAAAGCCTTTTTCCGCTACAGGTGACCAGAGCACTGCTCATTCTCGATTTCCATATGAGGTTAATTGATGTTACAAAAATATAAGAAACTTAAATCTCTCTCCTTTCTTACACAGTCATCGAGAGTATATCTTTTCAGATATTCCTATGTTGCTAAGTGAATAAAGAAACGATATTTCGTTATAAGATCGGGTAATATTTCTTTTCTAAACAGCGCATTAACAGTGTAAAAATTATTGCATTATCACATTCACGAAATAAATTAACCACATCTGGGGTCCTGCTTTGGTGCATTCACTGAACACATGGCCCTGCTACACAAGTTGCATTGCAGTTTAATTTTTTGGAATGATTGTTTTTATTACCATACAGAATTGGCGTGGAAAAAAAAGGATGCAATTAAATTCATTATAAAAAATAGCATGTATTACTTAAGTTTTTCGTTTTTTCTATAAGAACAAAAGGTTTTAAAAATAATTAGTTAAAAAGCACTTCATATGAAAGTTATAGCCATAAATTACTTACTGCTTAAAAGATAAATTCACATTTGTAACACAAAATTTCATATCCTTTCCTGTTTTTACACTGCAGTCAGGTTGCATATGAAATTTTACTTTTCTGTATTTATACTTTTTTTTTTACTGGAAACATGCTATTTTCAAGTGCTTCTATATATGTATTATGTATAAGTAATGGATATATGTCTATGCATATATTATGTATAAGTAATTGCAATATAAACGCAAAATTGTCAACAATTCATTCATTTTAGCTAGTGCAAAAAAAAGTTGGAAATATTCATCTTGTTTATATATATGAAATAACAGAAAAAATATTACTGGAGAGCTGGTACAGCAAGATTGTAATAGAGATGTATATATATTTCTTCAGAAAATTTATATTTTAGAAATACTTTTTTTTTTCAGTGAGTGGGAAATTAAACTGTACATTTTATAAATTCTTGATTTTTTGAGAGGTTTCTTATGATATAAAATTATTTTCTAAGAAACATATTTCTTTCCCAATAAAAAAATTAATTCCTTTTTTGAAGCATTTCTTTTAAAATTTTAGGAGGTAAATTATTAGCCTTGAAATGAATAAGCAAATTAAGGATAGTAAATTTACGACATTTTTTTTTTCAAAAAGCTATGAAAAGTAACTAGTGAGTACCTAAAAAATCTATTCAGTTTTCTAATGCATTATTGAGGTGAATAAAATTGAAAGATTTAAATAAATAAATGAAATTTTCATTGAATTTCTTAACAAAAGAGTATCAAATATTATCGACTAATATTAGAAAAGAATTATCCAATTGAAGGAAAATATGTAAAATCTTTTTACATGCCTCTATCATTAGTTACGAGAAGGGAATAACAATTTAGAAATAAAATATACGTGGAATTTTTTTTTTTCTCTCAAAATTCGTTACAATCACTTTTTGTACTCAACGAAAATAAATGATTGCTTCCAGTTGGGATTAAATTTAAGGGAACAAAATTATTTAAATATATCATGGTAATGAATGAAAATATTAATTATTAGAAAATAAGAGATGAGAAAGAGAAAATGTTCAACAAACTTCTCTACTATACTTTTAAAAATTAAATTTTCATCTTAAAATATATAGTAGTGAAACATCATTTTCCTTTCCCAGGGAACTTTTTTATTTTTTTTTATTTTATAGTGGCTAAACGTGACATAATATATGTATTGCTCTATTTTACTTTATATTGTTATAATTCCCTCTAAATTATTTTCATTCCGAATTAATTATTCAAATCAAAAAATAAAATAAAATTTGTTATTCGAATCGATTTCTGAAAATAAGATTACGAATATTGTAATGCAAAATAATTTATTAACGTTGTTCTTAGAATAAACATAAGTTTTTATTAATTTTGAAACATAGTCACATGACGAGGACGATACCTGAGCTTGACAGCCCGTTCTTTTATTTTCTCATACTACTTAAGCGTAAGGACTTTGAACCTTGACCAATTTAAAACGAATTAACCCTCTTCATAGTGCGTGTTTAGAGCAATGAAGATTCGAACATTCGGCTGGACTATAATATCTCGATTCGTGAGCTTGCGACACGTCTATTTAACTATTATGGATACTGGATACCATTACATTGCAATTCGATAACATTATCATTCCGGCAATATATTTTATTCGCGTAAAGATGTTCACATAAATAAGCATCGGAAATTTTTTGTTTAGATACATCAAATTTATTTTCCATATTCTGCGTTGAATTTGAAAAAATTAATAGAATTCATTCTGTTGCCTACAAAAGCTTCGTTTTTCATAGCAGTTTTCTGAATTTTAATGGATTTTTCTTAAAAATGTTTTACACTTCTCAGATTAGAAAGCATATAAATGAAAATGAAAACCATGAAAAAACATAAACCTTGTGAAAATATTGAAAGATTTATTCCTCAGCGGTTTTAGAAATACTTATTCACCTTCATTCAAGATCTTAAGAAAGAAATCATTGTATGCATTTCTTATATATTTTAATGCATTATTTTATGCATTAAAATATATAAGAAATGCATACAATGTTTATTCAAAATCTAAAGGAAAAAAAGAGGTTGAAAGTTATAGTTCTTCCTTGCAGTTTTAACGATGATTCATGTTGCTTAGCAATTGAAATAACCTATACTACACAAGTTTTTAAGAAATCAATATTCATATCAAATGACAGAAAAAAAAATCTCGAGTTTCAATTCTGAAGGTATATAAACAAGGGATGCGAAAACCGATTTTTATCTCAATGTTAATATATTCGTAAAAAATATCTCATGCTCATTTTAGTAATTAATAATACGTAACATAGCAATTGCATATTATAAACACTTTTAGAGGGAAAAACCAACAACAAATGTCATCAAAGAAATGCTTCTCTCTTGTTATTTTTAATCAAAATCATACTCGCAATACTTTTTAAAAAATGGGAATTACCACAGATATAAACTTTATAGAGGGATGGCGTGATGGAAAATAAATCTACATCAAGTTGCTCCTGTTAGAATATCAAACAATAATGAAACAAAATTGTATCTCGTAAAAGTTACACAGAGAAAAATGCCTTTCTTTTAGAGAGCCGAGAACAGCTGGTGCTCTATTTAAAAGTCAGACCCGAATAATGAAACAAAATCAGGTAGGTTACGTTTTTTAAAGTTCCAGCAGTGGCGTGAACTGCTTTTTCTTTGTCTAATGGAGCATGGCATGGATAGAAACATGAAGGTATTAATGATTTTGTGAGTAAAATTTTTGAAATGGTAGTAAAGAGAGGATTGAATAGTCTTAGAGTGACTTATGAGTGTTGAGTGGGATGAGCGATATGATTGGTAGAAGCGAGCGGAGGGTAGGGTCTGCCGTGGGTGAGGGGGAGCAAGCGCTCCGCTCTCGCCGGGGCAGGGTAGCAGTAGGTGAGAGGGTGGAACTGCCGATGGGAAGGGGTGAGCGGGGCTCAACCCTAGCCGGGGCAGGGAGGAAACAAAATGAAACAAAATTGTATCTTGTAAAAGTTTTCTAAGAGGCTCCGTCCCCTTTCGGTTTGCATACTTCGTCTTTGTTCATGATGCCATGAAGTCGGGGCTGAAAGGCATTCAGAAGACTTTTCCTGGAAGGGGGGGGGGGGTTAAAGAAAATT
>BMAW01028907.1:5500-23943 GCA_019974015.1 Nephila pilipes | reverse complement strand
CACTTCTCTCTTCATTACTAGAGTTAATAGACATGTGCTGCGTTTTTAATCTTCGATTAAAAAGTTTCATAATTGTGCCTCGACCTAGCACAATACAAGTTTATATATATATATATATATATATATATATATATAAAGAAAGAGAGAGAGAGAGTCATTTCTCTGGAGCTGATCTTTCATCTGTGAAAAAAGGAGATATTCGCATGGTCGGATACAGTTGACGCCTGTTCGAGAGCAATAATCCACCGAGCAAAATAGGGAGAGAAATTATTTTAAACACATTTATTTACAGTCCCTAGCGTGAATTACACATAAACAAATAATTATACTATTTACTAACTATATAAGGCTTCCAAACAGCCCATATCTTAATTTAACCAGCTTTTGCGATCAGGAGAAATTACATCAAAACAAGAAATAACCCGCCTTACATGGTCAAGATCCAAATGTACTCAGCTGAAATATTATCTATGAACCCATGCGCTCACCCTTACACGAGACAAGGCGCCACATGGCGGTATCCAAATAATTTATTTTCAACAACGCCTTACAGCTTGGAAAATCAAAACCTATTTCATCGTTAGTTTCTGCATTTCTCAACATGTAAAACACACCTGGGACTTAAAACTCCATTACATTGAAAACACACCTAACCTTCTGATACAAATTCGAAGAGCTAACAAAAATAGAACTGTTATAGATTCATTATTACTATTTCTTACTGACTGAATTTTTTTTTGTTAAAATACTTTAAAAATAAAATTTAAATTTAACTCAACCAATTTATATAAATTTATTTGTCTGTATATTTTATACATATCGTCTAGACATTTTAATTACCAATTTATGCTTTAAGTTCTTGTTTTCTAATTTAATTTATAAAAATAGTTCAAAATCTAATACCTAAATTTGTTTATAACTTAAAGCGTTTATTTCAAAATGGGTGAATTTTTGCAGGATTTTAAGCAGCATTAGAACATTTTACAATGTCCTAAAAAGTTGAAATGTGTTGTGAAAAAACTTAATTAAATAATCCGTTAATTAAATAATAAGTAATAAAATGTTTTTAATTTATTCAATTTTAAAAAGAAATATTTATTCCGATTATAAGGAATATTCATTAATAATTATGTTCAAAGGTATTAAAATAAATCAGAGTATCAGAAATTTTTAATGAATGTTTTCGTACTTTATGCAAAACTTTCAACGAATATAGAAAAGGCGTACAACAAAGTATTATAATTCTCTCGATTTTTGAAAAATGTAATTCAATTAACATTTCTATAATTACTTTAATTTATGTAATAAAGCTTTTTTTCTTCGAATTCAATGAAAATTAATTGAAAGCAATTTAATTCTTCTGTTTGGATGAAATAAAATTTTAAAGAAATTTAAAGTTTCTTTTTTATAAAATTAGTCTTTCCTGAATTTGAACAAGAAAATATTACTAAAATTTTTAAAATGAAATTTTATAGGTTCGTATTATGTGTTAATTTAACGGAGATTTATTTGACATTTTTGATGTAAAGATTTGAAGCTTTAAAAATAACAGTGGTATATTTCTAGTTGATAGATTCCCATAATGAATTGTCGATTACATCAAATCTGGAGATTACGAGGTTGGCTCCAAAAGTACTTGTATTTGAAGACAGGTGGCATCATTAAGGTAAATTGTTGTTACAATTGGTGCTTATATCTTTTAAATGGAGCTTAAACAAATTTGACAATCATTCATACGTTAGTTTTGATTTAGTAGTCATTTGCTGTCAAATCAAAATTGTATTGCTGACACATCGACGGCGAAGTGGTAAAGATGCCATGTTTTCTAAAACCTCATTTTTTAAGCTTCCCACCCCTCCTTATGAAGACAATGGGTCTCAATAAATTTAGGCTACATCAAATTTGCTGCACGAAAGTTCTTCAATGACACCAGTACTGAAATCCACAACACGTCTAAACAATAACGTCCACAAGATCTCGACCATGATTACTTAGCCTCTAATCGATGGTAAAAATAATTTAACTACGCAATCCTATACCTTTGCATCCTTATCTTGACTGAATTTATAAATTTCTTATAATTCTATACAAAAATAAAAATTAAGATCTAAAAATAACAGTTAAATATGAAATAATTCAGGATCTCAAAACTCCATACTATGCTCGAGGGAAGTATCCAACGACCTAATTTGCTTCCTAGACTAAAATAACTAAATATATTGTGTCCGAACAGTTTACAGGAATAGATTAAAATTATTGACTTTGTTCAATTTCCGTTAACCTTGATTGTTCGATTTGTATTAACAGGCTACGATTATATATGAACTATGTAAATTTCTTTTGAAGTTCTTGCATACATCACAACAAAGTAGTTTTTAATATTTTATAAAAAGGGTATAAATTAATATTCCACCTAAAACGAGGTTAAAAGACTGCTATAGAGATATGAGCCTTCAGGTATTGAAGTTCTCTCGTTGTTTCTCAGTAGCTTTTCTTTTTTTTTTTTTATTCTATTCACATAAACGCTTATTTTCAGAGCCGTTGTTGATGAGTGTTAGTCATTAGCGTTGTTTGCAGCATTGACAATTGCACATGTCTTATAGCTATTTTTTCAATTATTCGTTTAAAATAACAGAGCATTTATAAGTGTCTAGGTTTTTAAGCAATATGATGAATCTTACAGTGATGATGATGAAAAAAGTGATTCAGATTCTTCAAAATACTTTCTGAAATCCAAAGTTCTGAACGAAGATAGAATTTCTCAGACGAAATGAATTATGAGAATCCCGCGCAATATTGTAGACTCTTCAGACAATCTTCATGCCTTAGACGGAACTCAACAGTAATTTACAGATGTAAGTTCAGTTAAATCTTAGAGGTACTCCGGAAGCTAAGAAACATATTAGAGAAAATGAAGCTCTATCTTGGCGTTTGTTGCTTTCCGAATCTATATTGAAGAACATTACAAAATTTACCGCCAAATGAAATAAGACACAAAAAGCACTTCCTTGGAATAATTGAATACTTTTATTACATTAGTTTACGCAAAAGGAACTATGTAATATTCTATACTTTTACGACTTAGGGTTAAAACAGTGGAGGTCCAACAATATTGAGTATTCAGTGAAACCGTTTCAAAAAAAAATCTTTAATTCCTGTAAATTGCGAAAAATAGACTCGTTAGACTGGACTTAAACTGGAAGAATTTGCCCTTTAGGAAGACAAGAGTGATCAGCAAACTGAATATCTCATTATGAAAATGCGACGTTTGGGTTATTCGCAATTTTCTCTTAATATACCTCAGGAACTTTTATTGATTTGAATTTCATAACATTGCAATTTAATCCCAACCAAAATTAAATATTATTAGGTAAATTAGATATAGATAAGAAATGAAATGAAATTAAATATTAGGTAAGAAGTGAAGTGAACGAGTTAGTTATAATTATATATAAATGACATGCAATTAATGGAAAATGAAAGGAGATAGAGGATTAAGGACTTGCTATTTGTAAGCTGTTATTTAAATTGAAATTCTTCTTTTAACTGTGTGGATTGAGGAACATTTCACTAACAGTATTAAATTATTTAGTTATAATTGAAGAGAGTTGTGAAATAAAGAACGCGATTGTGATTGTGTGTGTGTTGTACGAGTAAGATATATTTCTTATTTAAATCATAAATTAAGTTTGTGAGTAATGTTGAGATTCTAGAGTAAGCGACTTTAGATATTTTACTGGGAGAATAAATTAAAAAAATATGTTTTGTTTTCTCACGTGTATTTCATATTTGTAGAACTTAGTAGTGTTTGGTTTATATATTGAACTGTAATTTATAACAAGAACTGAATCATGACGGACAATAGTCTCAAAACTAATGGATGAGTTTCCTTTTAAGGAAATAAATGTCCAATAGCCAATTATTTACATTTCAGAAACTTTCAGAACATTTTGTTAGCAAAATGAATTGCTTTTCTTATTGCAATGCGTCTAAATCGAATACAGCTGACACTGATTTGTAAAGATTCAACTCCCAAGTGTGTCTTACAAGAGTATAGTAACCGGCTAAAAAGAACTGTTACTGTTTACTGGTGTAAACAAAAATAAAGACTTTATCTTTAACAATTTTCACGGAATAGTTAAGATAGTGTTTAATACCAAAACTGTTAATTTTTAAAATCTTACTAAATACTGCTCAGATGTTCTAGATGAGGTGATCCGGTTGTACAAATTGTAATCGGCTTCAAGAAGCCTGTTTACATTTCTTACGGTGTTATAGATACTGAAATAATAAATTCCTGTATTTTATTTTGCGTTTGTAACTCATCGAAAGTTTCTTGATTAACCTTTATTTGAAACTTATAAATGAATTGAGATAGTCACATTGTTTTTTAAAGACACGACCTTCTGAAACCATGGATAATCAACATCATCAATGCTCCAGACGCCGAAATAAAATTTAAGAAGTGTGTTCGTAATGTGTTACACCCATTTGTGAAAAATATCACAACAAAGATGTATTAAACATTTTTGTTGCAAATGATGTGTTAAGAGCAATAAGTGTTCTACAATAATACGATATTTTTTTTCTAAAAACAAATGTGATTTAATTTATCTAATTTAAATTTCCAATTAAAAATGTTGCATGTGTTTTTCATTTCTTAAAATAACTTATTTTATAATGACCTATGTGTTAAAAAACAATCGTTTATTCTCAATCTGTCACTGTAGACAAAAGAACTTCAAGACGATTAACAATAGTTTCGGGCAAATCAAAATAAAGGTCGTTCTAAAGTTAAATTGCATTTCAATTATTCCGTACTATTTCATATATAACATGAATCGGATATTTGTTTTAAGTGCAAATTCTTAACCGTTACCGAGTTTTGAATGCATTTTACGATCAAAATGATTGTTTCCTAATGAGTTTTTAATTAGGGTTAACAGACACGCTTGGGTGCGAATTGGAATGCACGAAAATAATCCTTTAAAATTTCGAGACTAGGTTAAAATATATACACACGAGGACAGTTTTAACTGTAATAATCCGAAAAATGGAAACTTGTTTAATTGATAAATAAAGCAACCTTAACTTTTGCAATTGAAATGAACCGGATCACATTTCTCGACACCCACTGACAATTACGACAAATTTAATATATGTATGGGTGGTTCATAAGTTAATAATGAGTGCATATTTCTGCAGCTTTTTAACAAGTTTTAGAAGCATCAAATAACTTTATGCATTTCCTTTTCAATCCAAAGGAATGTTAGACTAGTTAGAGAGGAAAGTAATTATAATTAGGTAGACACCAAGGGGCGGTTGTGTGTGAAGGGTATTTTCAATTCTTCTTCAGGGCTGTATGAAAGGTCATGAGGAGAGTCATTTCCATTTCGCTCAGTCGTTGCTTCGATTGAGGAAAAGTTAAAAGTTTTAAATTGAAATAGTTCCCGAGTGCTCTCACACAGTAAATTAATTACGCAAATGTGTAGTAAGTGAATAGCTTAGATTTCGAGTAACAAGCCTGTTTCACAATAACATATGTGAGCTCAATATATAAGATTATTAGGTTGTTAGCTGTTTCTTTTGTGTAACCAATTTTAGGTAAGTTAACGAAGTTTATATTTTCCTTACACTAAGTACAAAAATATGCAATCTTTAAATAATGCCTAATTTAGTTTCAATATTTTTCTGTTACATAACATTTCATGTTCACGATACTGTTATGTGATTTCGTTTACATAATCATCCAACAGCAAAATTTTTAAAAAAAATAGAGAAAAATTTAAAGTGAATCAAAGCACCAATTTTTTCATTTCTCTTCTGTGTGATATTTATTATAATACTACAAAATGCATCTTTAGTCAATACTTTTGATTACGCTTTTTTGCTTCTCGTGCAATTGTCTACTTAATTTAGTCATTCTTGATGATAATTTAATGCAGAAACGAATAGTTATTAAAAGTAAAATGATAAAACGTTTTTTTAACTTATTCTTAAACATAAATCTTGAGTAGGGGGTTGAGGTAACTCGCTCAATATGCAAACATTGTAAAATGCGCCATCTGGCTGCTAGTAGATTCATCCATAGAAATGTTTTTGTATAATAATAATTTATAATCATGTTATGGTCAGACCACAAAAAATATGCACTTATCTGCGTAATTCAATTTTTTTGGCTTGAGAATTCTCCGATTTAAGAGTTATTTTTTGGAGAATTATTATTTAACAAAAATAATGATTTCAAAGCAAATATTCTTTTGCTTACAAATAATTTAATAATAAACTAAACATATACGTATGAATTAATTAAACATATAAATTAGAAATAGTTCATTAATACTAGTTTACATAGAATAAGTGGCGTTGGTAGCGTTTCCCTGAAATATTATGTCTAGACGAAGTAATTTCTAAGATGTTTGGTCAAGCCCCAAAACTTCTTCAAAACTGAAACTACAGTAAAATAAAACAGCGAGCTCTTCCAATTAAACTATGTTCTTCGGTTATGAGATATCCAGAAAAGATTTGGATTATTAGAAATTTCCTTCCATAAAAGGTTACGGAGAACACTATCATTACAATACATATTATTAACAAATCACAGTATTTTTTTTTCATGAATTTCCCATTATGGTTTCTTTCACGGATGCACTTGATACAACGAGCCCATCACATATAAAATGAAAAAATAAAATTGTTTATAAATAATAAGGCAGTATGCCACAGAATAAAGGTTAAGTTTACAAGAAATACTTTTTGATTGGATGAAATTTTTCTTCGTCATCTACAATTTTCAGCAAATTTATTTATATCAGTTATATGAACATCACATGCTTCAATTATTTGTACTCTTTTGTGCTACGATTACAGGTATATGATAATAAATAAATTTTTGTTTCACAAGAAGAAATATATAAATATCTTTCTAAAAATATCATTATAAATTTAACCATATTTGGAGAACAAGGAATTTACTACTGTGAGTGCTTTCAAAATGCATTAGAATGCTATTTCATTAAAAATTCCACATTCAGATAAAATTCTAATATATTTCAATGTAGTTCATTTGTGCCTCCACATACTTGTCCCCCAGAATCTGTAACTGTAGGAAGTAGCGCTGGAATACATCTTTCAAGATGATACGCAATTGGCGTTTAACACTCTTTTATGTTGATGTATTGTTACGAACCTGTGATAAGAGAGAGAGAGAGAGAGAGACTTCTCTTATAAAAGAGGAGAGAAATTACAGAAATAAATAGTTGATCACCAAGAAAGATTTAAAACAACGACCTCTCGAATTTGACGATGAATTTGCAACAATTTTGATACCAAAGTCGACAAAATCGAAAATGCTGGAATCTTATCTGTATTGATTAGGATGAAAATTACAAACATTTTTGAACTTAACCTGTGACGTCACACTTGGTTATAAATTATTATTACGGGCTATAAATGCTGAGAAATACGAAGCCAATGATATCGGTAGGAAATTGGCAGATTAAAACTGTCGCTAATCTGTCAGGAAGCAGCCTGTATCTTCCGGGTCTGTCGAAAGCTATCGAAGTCCATAAGTATGAAGTGGTTGGAGTCGACGTCACTAAGCCACGAATTTAGTGAGCCCCGATCTATACCATTTTTCAAACTGATCGATAAAATGAACAGAGAAATATTTTTTTGAAATTGATAACCCTTTTCTGCGTAACGAATATTCGCGTTAAATTAAGCATCCGCATCAGCCTAGCAGTCATAGTCGCTAACTTCCATACCATGCCAAGGGAGGATTTTGGGCCTTGTCCAGATTTAAAGAGCATCAGCCTAGCTACATGGTGGGTCTTCAACGGTACACAACTCGACGAAAACAAAGCCGGCCGTGAGTCCCCACGAACATGGCTACTTGACAATCGCAGAGTTTCATACCGTTTTGCACTTAATCTAAAGAAATAAACATGTCTTCCATGTTGTGAATTGTCCACATCCAATTGTTCTGAAGATTTTATGTTGGTGATTACGTCTGAACCCGCATCACATTCAATACGAACATTGACAATCACTTGATCCAAAGCCTATGGGAGAATTGAACTGCGGTAGCCAACTACATTGTTTTGGAAGCTACCTTTCGGAAAATAATGGTGATTGCATTAGCCTAATGGTCATTATCGTTGATTTACGGCTCTCTTCCTCTTATTCAAATCATAAGTCGAATCCTCCTGCCACAAAGGACCTGCCCTGTAGCCAGGCTGATGCACATTAAATCTGGTCGAAGTCGTAAGTCCTTCCATTGCCGTGGTGGAAGTTTGGTGAGAAAGGGGCCCGCTCAGGTGTTGCTTTCGTTTCTTGACAGAGCTTGAAATTTACGTAGTCCTTTGCAACAGCCCGAGGGTTGCTTCTGTGAGTGACGATAGTAATTTGTCAAACAATTGTATTAAATTAGTGAATGATTGATTAATATGATAATATAAAATTGCACTTTATGTTATTTTAGTAGGTTTTCTTCTAATCGTATTGCAAGTATGTATAGGTCGAAATTTTAAAAGCTTTTTTCTCACATTTTAAAGCACACATTTGAGCTGAAATTTTCTATACTCGGTTGTTTGGGGTGGCAACAAGATAATTTGATTATAATTAATAAAATTAACTGATTAAAACTAATTATTTAAAGAATTTACTTTTACTCTTGTAATTATAATAATAATAATGCAAAGACTATCGGCATGTAGCCCGGCTAACTCATTCGGTTGAGCACGAGACTCTTAATCTTGCGGTCGTGGTTTCGAGCCCTACGTTGGACGAGAGTTTAATTTTATTAAAGGGTTTTCTTCTACTCAAATAGTAAATATGTCTAGGTCGAAATTCTAAAAGCCTTTTTCTTACATTTTAAAAATCTCAATTGAGCTGAAATTTTCTATACAGGATTGTATTGAATGACAGTACGGTAGTTTAACTATAACTAAAAAAATTAATTGATTAAAAATAAATTATTTAAAGATTTAAATTTAACTCATAATACCAATTGTGTATAACGTCAACGTTTCCTTTCGCTCTTAAGATTTAAGGTATAAAAAAATATGTTGCGCAAAGTGTAAATTTTGAAAGAAAACCCATGTTTAAAAAACTCATTTTTTCCAGTGTTATTACAATATGAAAGTCAATTACTTGTTAAGAAAATTTACAAATGAATATTGAATAAGAGAACACCTCAAATTTTTAAAGAAAATGGAATTAATTTTTCAGCGACCATCAATGGATTACCAATTCTTACTGGCATTTTTTTTTTTTCATTTTAATCTGATGGATAGCAGCCAATGATGCCATAGAAAACCACGTGTTAAGTAGACTCTATACGCTTTGGGCTTCCACACGCTTCTCTCGCCGATTCCTCAAATATCGGTAGCAGTGCTGGAGGTACTCTTTTTAAATGGTACGCTGCTGGCCTCACTCATTCTCTCTGGTTCGATTCATAGTACATTTCCTCTTAGTTCCTTGGTGTTGGATATGCAAAAACCTATCAGACTCTGACCTTTAAGCTCAATGGTTTTCTTTCTCGGCCACGGTATCTTGTGGTACGGAGTTTCGCTGCATGCCTGACTAATGTTTCAGAGAAACTGTTACCTCAAACTTCACTCACAAACATTGCTTTTGAACCATTAACTGGCAAAGGACTCTAACACCTGAGCATTTTTTTTTACTTTCTAAAAGCATGAAAACTGAATGAAGCATTGCGCTGATTGAGGTAAAAGAATCTGACAAGTCACTCACGCCCTCGACTAAAGAATGAGACATTATTGCACATATCTTTCGTTTCGAAAAGTAACATATTGCGTTTGAAAGTCCAAGATCTGGCACTGTAACAAAGAACGTAATGTGAAATATGGATATAAATCCTCATCTGCCGCAGCTTTCTTTGGGACTCAGTAAGTGACATTGCAGATAGAGATTGTCAGTATTTATGTACCTTTTTGTGCTTTTTTTTGAAATCGTTGCCATATTGAATTGAACTGAACTTGAATTAAATCGTTAAATATACTAAATTGTTAAATATGCTAAATATGCAATTTTATTTCTGTTTTGATTCTGCATCTTTTAAAATTCTTTTTTTATTTTTTTCCCAGCGCCTCATATTTCCATAGTGGAACTATTTTATTTCCGTGGAATCCTTTTTCCATGGTCTTCAATTTTTGTACTGCATTTAGCACAATCCCCAACACATTTTAAGCTAAAATTTCTCTGAGCACCGTCAATTTAACTAAGGCTACCTTGTACTTCTCTTGATCTCATATGTAAGTATGTAATTTATAAATACTTACTTGGTTTATTGGTGAAGCGACTAACGCCTTTTTAAACTGTATAGTATTAGTGCACCTTTAAATACAGCTTGTTTAAAACTATTATTTTATTTATATTTTCCCTATAACTATGAAAAATATTATTCTCGTGACCAGGAAGTTAAGACGAATTTTCATTTTAAATGTATATATACACTTCCAGGTTTCCAAGAATTCCTAACAATTTTAAAAAAATCTCGTGTTGCGTATTTATTTATATTAGTGTTCAGTGAGCTTTAAATTTCTATTTTTCACATTATATTGGAATTTAATTTTGATTTCTACTTTTTTATTCAGAACAATCTCTTTTTTTCAAAACAATCTCAGAGTATTTTCACTTAACCCCAACCAAACTCCTATTTAACTAATACTATCGAGCCTATAGAGTACATCTGAGAAAATGAAAGTCCGGTTATAGAACACTAATACTTCCTTTAAAGAATTTTCTTCCAGTTTTTCTTGAGTAAATTTATTGATACTTATTAGGACCCCAAGAAAATTGTATTCATCATATTCTGTTCAAATCATCACTTTTTCCACCTGCACCAGTTTCTTGAGATCTTGTATATAATTAAAATATATATTGCTTCAAATTTATTTATTTCTAATACGTAATACATTTTGAAGATGAATTATAATAATAATAAATACATGCACACAAAAACACAATCATACATACATCGTATATATATATATATATGTATTATATATTATATCATATATATATATATGTATTATATATATATATATATATATATTATTATATATATGTGCATTATATATGCATATATGTATAAATATGTGTATATGTATACATATGTGTATATGTATAAATATGTGTATATGTATACATATGTGTATATGTATACATATGTGTATATGTATACATATGTGTATATGTATACACATGTGTATATGTATAAATATGTGTATATGTATACATAAGTGTATATGTATAAATATGTGTACATGTATACATATGTGTATATGTATACACATGAGCATATGTATAAATAAATGTATACATAAGTGTAACACATCGATCAATAACTCCCCAGTCTAAAATTGAAAACAACATTTTTTTTGCAAATTTTTTTTTTATTCATCAACATAACACCTTTTGTTAATCACCTGGCAGATACAATCGTTCCAACGCTTTTCCACAAATTTTTCCATTTTTGCAAGAAATCTTTTATTGGTGAGCAATAGCGATAAACAGTCAATCATCTACTGTTGCTGTTTTGTTCCATCATAATCATGGCACCCACTTGAAAAACCTTTCACTCACTCAAAACCTTTTCCCATCCGATCGACTTAAAATTTTGACACGTTTCAAGCAAAGATTAGTACTATAGAAAGACCTGGTTACTGGTTTACTACGAGCGCCATCTCTGGGTTTGTCTCGGGAGTTATTGATCGATGTGTTATATGTATAAATATGTGTATATGTATACATTATATATATATATATATATAGACAAAGGATATGTGTGAGTTAAATAATAATTCTGAAAAATTTTATGTTAAAAATGTTAAATACTTTATTTTTGATTCGAAGAAAAAAAAGAAATAAGCACGCTAAAGGATTTCCTAGCTAATGATAACAAATAGATAGTCTAAGTTTACATAGTATTAAAGATGTTACTCATTAGTTGAAAAAAAAAGTATAATATCTAAGATAGTAAAAAAAGGAAATAACAAGTACATATTTTTTTTTTTTACATTTTACGAATGATTTTTTAATAGGATTAATTTTAATGATATATTTGAAAAACCTAAGAGATTTCCTATAGTTAAAATATTACATTTAAAACAGCTTATAAATCTGAGAAAAAAATTAAGCAGATTTGTTTAAATTATAGTAACACTAACGAAGAAAAGTATGAAATAAATATTATTGTACGGATTATAAGGATTTGTTTACTTTATATATATATATATATATATATATATGGTCATAGTAATGTATAAATTTCTGAGCGATATAATGAATATGATCGAAAGATTTTATGGATCACTAATTGTAATCATTTCTTTTTTTTAAGAATTTAAAAATTTAATTAATAAAGATGTGTTATTAAAAGCAATTCAGCAACTGTAGCATTCAATTAGAATAAGTGCTAAATTTATAAGGATATTAATAACATAAATTTTAAAACTGAAGAAGAAAAACATGGTATTAAAAATAAATTACATATTTACAAGACTTTGTGATTTTTTATGTTAACGTTGTTCTTAGGAATTTTGTTATTATTTGTAAATATTACTGTAACTTAATTATTAATAAATATCTATAGTTAAAATATACTTAATTTTAGTAATATGCTAGAAATTAATAATGTAATAATAACTCTTTAAAAACTAATCGAATTATAAATAAATATTTAAAGGAAATTTTCTTCAGAGTTTTATCACTGCAAGACCTCATTAAATTAACAGTTGTTACTGATTTGTATAATATTTTTATTGCAATAACAGATGAAATATAACAAAAAATCTTAGAAGATGCTATTAATAAATTCAATAAACTGCTATCATTAAAAAGCTTTTGATATTATTAAGATTATAAAACACGAAGTATTATTGCAATATACAGTCATTTGAAGACATATTTAAATCGATCGAAATAGATGATTTATTAAAAGCACTGTTATTTATTAATAACTATTCTAATGGTAACGAATTTATTTCAAAAACAAATTGAATCTTTAGAAAGTATTTTACTTAGAGAAAACAATAAGAAATAAAAAAAAATGATTTTTTTTAATTAAAACTATTCCTCAAGGAGGTCCTTCAAACAATAGATTGGTGAATATTTACTTACATTATTTTGAACACAATGATACTGATAGTGAACTTTATTACTTATAGATATATAAATAATCTACTTGTTTTGAACTATAGCGTTCTCAAGATAAACCTAACTTATCTTTTTATCCTAAATATTTAACTCTTTCTTTTTTTATAAGGTGCCTTTCTGGAGTAGCTGTTCACATATTTCTATTTTTTGAAATATTATTTTTAATTATCCTCTTAGAAATAATAATTTGCTAGTTATTCTATTATAAGCAATATTAATTATAATAATTTCTTACAATATGCGTTATTGTAACTTATACTGGTAATTTTATTAAAGAACATTAAAAAATGATTAATTTAAACATATATATATATGTCTGTGTGTGTGTGTGTGCGTGTCCGTGTTGAGTACACGAATTATTTACTTACATTTTACATACATAATTATAATGCTACAAACCTATTAGTATAATGGTACTTCCCTGTAAAGTTCCTATTATAGAGAAAAGAAAGAGATATTTATAAAGATTACCTCGAATATCAAGGAAAAGAATGAACTTCTAACTCTACCGATCTTTAGCGACAAAATGAAGGCTCTTTGGGATGTTGGAACTTTCCAAAAATATCAAGTGGTTGAGAAGTTATGGAATGTTCCTGAACATCCAATGTAATATTACTTTTAGCCTGACGAGCTCTAAATAAGGAAAGATGCAAAATATTGGAGTAAATAGTCTGTGTATTTGTTGAGTGGATTTATCAAGGATACTGTCGGAAGCGTGAGAAAGCGAATATGCGGAGAAGAGGCCAGAATTTACATGGAAGCGGCCCGTATCTGCCGGAATCTGTAACGATTGCTGATCTATTTTGGTATGTGTTGGAGTCTGACTTTGAAGTACAAAATAATCTGTTTGATAAATAGTGATGTAGAGCTGAACGATTTTAAAAATACATTTTAAATGCTATTACGATATCTGTTTTGCATCTGTGCTGCTAGTTTAAACAAGCGTAGTTTTTTTTCTTCTGTTGTGTAGATAACCACTAAAAGTGTTGTTATCGCTTTTGTGCAACTAGTCTGTACAAGTTCTATTACCTGCAAAATATTGTGTCTGAAATATTTGTAAATAAAGATTCAATTTACATTATCCTTATTCTAAGAATACATTTACAGAGAGCACAAGAATTGAAATTTGTATAATTTTTAATGCTTTTTTCACATCATGGTATTTCATATGCTTTAAGTTATAGATAATATGTTTTTCATTTTTATATGTATAAATTTTTTTTCAAATTTTATTTTACATTTTGTTCACTTAAATTTTGCAGTATTTACAATTTAATAAATTTAATATTTTCATAGCTTTATTTATGGTTTTCATTAGCTATAATAGGTAATTTATCATGAATGTACAAATATGTTAAAATTATGTATTTTTAGCATTTTAATACTTTAATTACACACACACTCACACACACACACACACACACACACACACACACACACATATATATATATATATATATGCACATTTCATATACACACTCGCTTTCACGTGAAAAATATATTAATCAATTAAATAAAAGTATGGACAGTATTTTGTTAATTTATATTCGATAATAAGTTATTGTGACAGTCGGAAATCATTGTCCCGGGAATTTAGATTTTTCGCATAAAAGATGCGATAGCTAATTGATTAATTCTTTTATTAGCATCACACTAAATGCCAACACGTTGGTTTCTGATGACATGATAGCGAACCATATCAAGTTACAAGGACAACCAATGAGCTGGCTTCTCACTCTTCTAGTTTCCACACCACGCCAATAGGAATCTTTGAGCTACAACATATTTCACATGCATCAGCCCCACTTTTCTGCGGATATTCTGGGTAATATGGATTTGAGCCCACGACTCAACTTAAACAAAGCCCGCTGCGAGACCATGGCCATAACCACTCAGCTACCGTGGTCACTAAAATGGTGTGGAAGTTTAATGAAAGATATTCTGAATTCAATAATTTTCTCTAACGCTGACACCCACTGCTAATTACTCGTACATAATTGAACTGTTTAATAATTACTCTATGCTCAGTTATTTTTATGCGTATTGCAAGGAATACTGTAAATATGAGATATTAAATATCACGAACAATAACTATGACTTATTGCATAACCATTACATTTATATTTCTGTGTGTAATAACGCATTTAATAAAAGCAGACGTATGAAGCTATGCAGTTAATGTAGACATGAGAGAATATATAACCAATAAACATCTTTCTGAAAACAATAATCCTCCATTATACCGTTCTACATAAATGATATTTATTGGTCTTAGATTATGATACATTTTCCCTTAATGTTATTTACATACCTCTCACGGACCTTTTTCTTTATGCGTCCATTTCCGATTAGGGCATATCCTTGGATAATGATAGTGAAGGAGGAAAATGGATGAAGAAATAAGTTGAGCTGTCCATAACTTACATACTTGGACTTACGTCATCAGAAAAAAAAAGTTAGTCATATTACTTAGGTCGAGTTGTTATTTTTATTTACTGATATAGAACAGAGAAAGCATTTTTTTTATTTCTGAATAAAAAGGTTGGAAATCGTGAGTAATGTTTCAAATGGAAGGTTTGCACTGCTCACTAATATAAAGGTTGCTGTTAAGAATTAGAATGTAATTTTAATATTATGTAAATAGATAAAATATGCTTCATAGTTTTACATGTAGAATAATTATTTGCTTAAATGATGTATGAGAAGGGATAGATATAAATAACATTATTATTAATTTGCAGATGTAAAACAAAATTCACTTAGAAATACTTCTGGAAATATTTGAACACGATTTTTAAGAGCTTCTGCGTTTATTTATTTTATTTGAGTATCCATATGTTACTTCTTTTTATAATTGTTTCAATTAATATCCAAAATTGCTGAATATTTACACAGTAAAAATTTATTAATAATTAATATATAATAAGTAAAATAAAACTTGTTGTTATGCTTGGATGATTGGTTTCATTAACATCACACTAGAAGCAATATGTGAGCCATTGGTGACGGACTTCAAACATTTGAACCTTGGTCAAGTGACGATGACGACAACTGATCTGGCAATACCTTCCAACTGACCTCTTCTGACCATGTCTTTCCACATCCACCTCGAAGAGGACTTAGGGCCTCAACAGATTCAACGTGCAATATAATTGTAAAATTATTCAATAAAATACTATAGATAAAGCTTGTAACAATATGACAACGGAATGGAAATTTAATTCAGGTTTTTTTTTTTTTTTTTCATTTATTCACTCAGTTGTTAATTCATTTACTGTCTTTCACTTACGTATTAACTCACTCACCTACACATTCATCAATTAGTTATTTAATTAATTTTAAAAAAAAAAAATATCCAGACTTCCCCCCCCTTCCCCCCTTCCCCTTTTTTTAAAAGCTAGGTTCACCAGTTATTCATTGACTAAATCAAATATCTTTTGGGTAAATGAAACTATTTTTACAGTCTTATTTTCTGAAAACAATATTTGAAAATTGAAATACTATAACGTGGATGAAGCAATTGTAGCATATACTATATTACGGTTTAAGAGACTGCAATCAATCGAGTTTTCAATTCGTTAATGTTCTTCATTTGTAGCGGAAGTATCCTCTGAAAAAATCGTGGATTTAATCAGGGCTTCTTGGAGACCACTGATTAAGATCATTGACTGTATGCATTCAAGCTATAACACCAAATTGTCTGAAAAAAAGAGGATGAGGAGTTTTGTTATTGACAGGATATTCTTCTTATTTTGATAGTGGTCGTATTGAACATTTATAAACGTTGAATTGTTACTTGTAATTAAATTTTTTCAAAGCAGTTTTAATTTTTGTTGTTTTATTTCTTTATTTTTATATTAATAGACCTTCAAAAAGGGATATACTTTTGTAAATTTTCAGTGTATCGTAATTAGTTATTATTTTTAATATTATTTAAGTAAATTGTAACAAACTCACATATAAAAAATATTAAGAAATTGAAAAAAATGAAACACTTTTGAATTTTTAAGAAAACTTTTAATTTTTTTTTTTCAAAACGTTTTAAATATTTTTTCAAATATTGACTTCAGTGTTTATATGGATTATTTTCCAGAAATGAAAATAACGATTTTTTCTATGCATTTAAAACTGGAATAACGTAAATTCTATGCATTTAAAACTGGAAAATACTTTGATATTAAAACATGTAGAACAACATCTCTGAGTTTTATGTTAAATTGAATTTCCTTCAAAGTTCATGGTGTCAAATCTAAAATTTTGACTTTCAAATTAGGCTAGAAAATGGTATAAATCAATAGTTTGTTTCGTCAAAAATTTCGAGCTTCAACACGTATTGGACAAGAAGGAAAATATTCTGGTGTAGGAAGTCATAAAGGAATGGATATATTCGAACCATAATGAAATTTATAAAAATTGGAAAATGAATTACTTATTTAAAATAGTGCAAAAATTCTTTGATTCATATCCGTTTTAATTTTTTCTGTTTAGTTTTTTAAATTTTAGAGCAGAATATGTCCTTGAGGAGTTTTTACAGATAAAATAACTTTGTTATTGTAAATGTTGGAAAAATATATTTTTTGGGAAAAAAAACTGTAAATAATAAATTGTAAATCTAACGAAAAATAGATTTTTCGATACTTAAAATTTCCCAGATTCCAACTATTTAATACAAGAATACATAGCTTAATAAATTGAAGAAAATAACTATTTCCCAATTAATGATAATTATACGCTCAGAAATATATTTTTAGCTAAAGTATCAGTTGTATTATATTTTCGTCTTTTTCTTTTATACATATTAAAACATCTAATTTTTTTATGCAAATAAAATATCTAATTTTACTAACAGATTCATGATTTTATTGGATTATATAATTTCAAAGTAACGTAAATATTTCCAGTTTCTTACATGTTTGTTATGAATCGAAAGTTTGGGATACATAAAATTAATTCCATCACTCATATTTCTGTCCCAAGACAGAAGCAATAGTTTAAACTGCTTCGTCTCCTTTTTTTATTTCTTCCTTTAAGATTTTGAACAATCGTTTATTTTTATGAATACCATAGTAATATATGAACTCATATTTTATTAATAATCATTTTTTAGTGTTAATATTTATTATCACTTTAATTGACTTTATAAACGTAAAAATTCTGTCTTTTATTAACTTATATACGAGTACCTATGTCTTATATACTGCTTTTGTACTGGTTTATATATTTATATATATATATATATATATATATATATATATATATAT
>BMAW01028906.1:0-12136 GCA_019974015.1 Nephila pilipes | reverse complement strand
AAAATCTATGCAAAGTTTTGCAAAGAACACATTTAGCCACCCAACGTGCACTTCTTTAATAATTATTATTAAATTACTCAATTAAATATAAGAACTAAGACTTCCGTCGTCTGTCCATTTTGACTTCGTGGACGTAATGTATATTCCTGGAATTTCGACCTCAATTTTCACATCTTTAGTATTTCATTTATTTGAATAAAATAAAGTGCATCTGAAGGAATAAAAAATAATAAATGCATCTGTAAAATTACTTTTGTCCTCCAATTCTTAAAAATACTATTTAAAGACCTTTAAAATTCGCAAGAGGATCATTAAAATAGGGGTCAATATATTTTTAAAAATGTTTGGGGAAAAGTAAACGCACAAGCATTCATTATTTTTTGCTCTTTCAAGTGCACTTTATTGCATACAAATACATCAAATTCTTAAGATGTGAGAATTAAAGTCGAAATTCCGTAAGTATTAACATTATGTCAACGAAATCACAATGGCAAGCTATGGGAGCCTTAAAGTAAACGATGACATATCGAGAAATTGACAATAGTAAAAGTTTCCGATATTAAAATTAAATCAAATGATAAATTATTAAATTTAATTTGGGGTGAATAATTATTCCTATTCGCCTCTTGTGCCATAGTTAAACTAACACTAAGAGTCAATAAGTTGTTCAAAAAGACATTAGACAAGTTTCTCACATTATATTTATTGGATAACTTACTACTATAACGACAAATGTATATCGACTCTCCCAAAATATCACCTTGGGTATATTCACTTGTTCCACTAATATCTAATTAACGGAGTCTTACCAATACATTAAAGTTGAGGTGGTGTCTCGACTTCTAAGCTTCACTATGCTGTCAATAACATGTAGCAATTCTCCACCCCGTCTTCGACAATGAAACAGTTGCGAAACGCTAGAACCACTGGACCTCTACCGCGTATCTCAAGCTCTGCTTATATACTTCCTATCTCCCTCGCTTCACTTTATTTCTACCTGCCTGTAATTTAACAACTCATGCTTCATTTTCGGTTGGAGAAAATTTGTTTTGAAAGAGCAATCAATCTTAATTCAAAATCCCCAAGGTTAGTGAAGAGAAAACCGCGAATAGCCCAACGTCCCAAATATATTTCATCTATGTGTAATTAAAATTAAAGAAAACGTTAAATTATTAAATTGAATATTATATCAGCTACATATAATTAATTCTAAGCGAACGATAAATTATTAAATTGAATATTTTTTAGCTAAATGTAATTAAAATTGAAGCAAATGATAAATTATTAAACTCAATATAATATTAACTCCATGTAACTAAAATTAAAGCGAACGATAAATTATTAAATTGATTATATTTCAGTCAAATGTAATTAAAATTGAAACAAATGTAATTGCATGATAAAATAAATTCAAAAGTTATCTGTTACGAAAAAGTGATCCACCTAAAACAATAGCTCCTTAGGTGGCTAATAAAATATTACGAATATTTGTTATTTTAAACATAATTTTTTTATTAAATTCATATATATTTAGTGTATGTCTTAGGGCAAAAAATTCATTCACTCGTTTCTTGAATCCGAAATACTATTGCAATGATTCAACTTCGAACTTAACCAAAATCACTTGGTCCGTCAACAATAGATGTCCGGTTACTTCGAAGTGCTATGCTAATAAAATAATGTACCATCTAATAGCTAAATACTAAACAGCATGAAATACGAAGATTGTCGAAAAGTATATGTCTCACAACAAAGCACGTTTCTAAGGCAAATTAGTGTTACTATTGTGTGTTGCTATTTGTTAAACAGAACCAGAACATCTGTTTGCAGTCAAATCGAAATTTGATTGCAGCCGAGTTGAGTTGTCACCGATTATGAAAACTGGGATTATTTATATGTACCAGAAATCAAGCAACAATCAGAACAACCAGCTGCTTTCTCAAAGTTAATTGGCTCCAAAGAAGGTGAAGACGGTCTTATCTCCGGAAAAGATACAACAAAGTTTGTTTGGGGGGTGGCAGCGAAGAGTATCATACTCAAATACTTTTCAGAAAAAAGAAAAATGATCTTTGGACAGCGCTAAAGTGAGTTACTCCGTAGTAGCTTATTGTTCATGTTTGCGGAATTGCGGGAAGTGTATTTTTCGTTGAGTCATGAATTCCACTTCTGATGTCAATAAAAATCCGCAGTATAGCGGGAATGATGCACGTTCAATCTGATCGAAGTCCCAGCACACCTGTTGACATGGTGTGGAAGTTTGAAGAGGGATGTAGGATATGATCCTCGTTACTCCATCGCCAATATCTCTCGCGTTGCATTTAAACTCTATGTTAATAAGCAATGACGTGTAAATTGTTCCGTTCCTAATAATCCATTCCCTATTCCTAACACGTGTACTTTTTTGACCGTCCTGCTATGTAAAACTTAAGGAAGTAACACTTTAAAGTAATATTTACAGAGTAAACACTTTTCTATTCTTTCGAAGTATTTTGTAAAGTCTGGATACCTTATATTTTTAAGGTGTGGAATAGAAGAAAATGTTTCATTTTCTAAAGAGGGCATTTAAAACCTGTCATTCATGGTCTCCTTTGAGGCTTTGAAAGCACACGACTTTAAAATATGTTACTTTTGTAACTATTACAATTTTTATTTTCATAACTGAAAGCGCCTGTTCCACTCTTCTTAAAGAATATAATTTTTTTTTTTTGTTTGCAGTTTTGCAGCGGTAAGACAATACTTTTAATATACGATGCATGCTGTTCCCGTACTATTTCCTTTGAGTATTATATAAAAGCAGAGTTTTATAGTAAAATTAAAACTCTCTAGAGCATAATTTCTTTTTGTGTTAAAAGTGTGTTTTTAAAGTGTGTATTTTATTTTTCTTGAAAATTTTTGATAGCTCCAGGAACCATTTTGAAAGTTTCGGTACTTAAATATAAATGAAAAATTTTATTCCTTATCATTTTGGAAAAAGTATTGTAGGTTTGAAACAAGGGTGCTTACTATTTAACTATTTTTCTATTTTTTGATAATCTAATTTATGAACATGTGCTAACAGGTTGCTGTTTTGAGAAAAAGGCGTCATATAAGAACTGATAGGAGATGCTAGGTTCAAAAGCCTGACATTATAATACATTATGATTCAATAGTTACTTTTATTTTGTTTAAGATACAATTATATTGTTATGATACATTTAATTTTTCATTTTGTCACTTGCTTTTATTTTAATATCTAAACAAAATATTACTGTCTATTTTAAAAATTTATCGTTTGCATTTGTTTTAATTAAATAATTGATTTTTATGGCAGAATCGTTTGTTTGAATCATTTAGCTGCTAACTCTGACAACGTTTATTGACTTCATTATATTTCCTTGTGAAAATAAAATTGCATTAAGAATTTTAAAGAGATATTTTCTTTTATTGCTTATATTGCTTTTGAGCATCCCGAGACTCGGAAGTATGCTTACTTTATGCTAATTAATATTCATTTTGAACTGTAGAAAACGAGGGAGAACATATGCACTTCCCAAGTGTTATTCTCTAAATTGAAATATTTTAATATACCTATCTTGTCATAACTCTTATAGATGTTCTAAATATGAAACATAAGTGTTTTTTCTCTCTATGCATAAAATTGTTCTCATCTCGAAGAGAAGAAAGAACTTCAACAAGCCAATAACCGAAAAAGAGTATAAAAGTATTTGCTGATTCTAAAAGAATGGCTCTTGGTTTGTGTTTGTAGGCTAAGAGAGGGGAGTGCTTCCCTATATAACATGCACCCCTCCCGCTAAAATGCAAATATCTTTCCAATGGTATCTTAATTATCTTTAAATGATCTTCAATGTTGTAATATTCCTAACTTAATAAAAGTGTATCAATATTTAAAGAATTTTAAATAGGAGAAATAAGACTTATTTAACGTATAAAATACTTTTTACCAATTGATAATTCTAAACTACAAAACTGCTTCTTACATGGAAATGACGATATGCACTCCCAAAAATTATCTTCTAAGTCTGCAACTGATTTTGAATAATTTTACTTTCTCAAGAACTTAACAGAGAAGAAAACTCATGTTAAAAGGAAATCAGCAAAGCCAATATCAATTTTTCTTTTACTTCTTTTCTTTCAGATTGAAATGAGTGAATATAGAACAAAAATGACTTAAGGGCAAATAGAACAAATATTCGAGATTTGTATTAACAGAAGACACTCATGTCCTACATTGGCGCAATTATTGTCTTAGTATCTCTGGAGAAGGAACAAACGGTCATAGCAAAGGTCTATCGTGTTTTGACCTTCAACTAACACTTTTGGGGCTTTAAAATAAATTTGTTGGAATTGAATATCTCTCTTAATGAAGGAAACATAGAGAATATATTAGAATTAATGATGTGCAGTGATTATATTTGATAAGCTGAATCTATAAGCGTCGAAGAATTTAATACTGCAGTAGGAAGTTAGTTGATGATAGAGAATGGAGTTGAAACTTTAAATGAAGCAATAGTGACAATATTGAGAAGCGTGAGAATTAATCGAATCACAGCTAAGATATATCTACTTGGGGGCACTGCATTCGTTTCTCGGCTGTAAATCTTCTAAAGGCTCGAAATCAGTTGATTCGATCAGATAAGCTATAAGTTACTAAATCCGTTTTGCATAGATTGTATCTATTAATACATTAGGCTGTAATTAACTATTGATTATCACAGATCTGAAAAAAAATTATCATCTTTGTTATCATTTTCCTATTACTTTCCTAACATTAGAATATTTATTTGTGATTTTCTTATATGTTTAATGGGAAAAGAAGAAAATGCTAATGATGAATTAGGTAGTTCCAAGATTTTCTCCAATACCTATAATGTGGAAATCGTCATTCTCCAACAAGGGTTTAGGTTATGGTTTCATGAAATGCGGTGCCATTATCTACAAGATGTATTATTGCGGTGTATAACGGCACTAAAGCTATGGTTTTCTAGTAAAGCTGGTATGTTACCAAGAGATCTTTGTTATTTACCGATACTGAACTTCAAACCCAATTGAAAGGTAATTATGATAATTAGATGCAGGTGGAAATAAAGTGAAGTGATTCAGATATGATGGGATATAAGTAAAAGGAAATATAGAGGATTCAGGAATAGTGTGGAATATTTCTAGAAAGAGGTCGATAATATCAACAATTGTTACTGACGATAGTTGTCGTAGAAGATTCGACAAATCAAAGTAATCTCAACTGGAAAGGTTTTGGTAAGAGCGTATTTTTTCAATAATATCTGAATTGAGGATTAATCACCAATTCAGGCCCCAGAGAGTGCGAAAACTCCTTATACAATATATTATAATAATTAATAAATAAATAGTTGAGTTTAAACTGACTTGTGTGTCTTTACATTGTTTATTCACTTTTAGAGGTAGTTACATTCGATTACATTATGGCACAAGAGACGGTTAGAAGTAGTGAAACACCACAAAGTGAAATGTTATAAGTTTTTTAACAATTTAATGAATTATATATGAATATAGATGTTTGTGTAATGTATCAAATATAAAAGAAATATATTTATTATTGCTAGATTATGTTGCGTTAATGAGTGTTGTAGTTTATGGAGAAGAATAAGATATATGGCACCAAACATTTATTTAAATTTTTCTAAAATTTCTTTAAAATCAAATTACGATAACAAAAAGCAATATATAAAATGCGAAACGTCAAGGTTAAAATTTTAAATATTATACGAAATTTAATTTTGTATATATAAGAATGCAAAAAAGTTATATTTTTACTCAAAAAGTTATACTAATTTAAAAGAGGTGACTTAAAAATGTAAAACAAAGATGATGAAACAACCGAAGTGAATTATAATATGATGAAATATGTACAGAGTTTTTGTCGAGCATTATTACAATTAAGTGGCCTAAACATATTAAAATTCCATAACACTGCTTTTTAAAAATTATGGCGTTATTCCATAAAATAAATATGAAACATAGTTTACATTTGGATTTATTCTTTATTCAAATTTTAACACAAACTAAAAAAAGTCCAAACAATATTTTTTTACATTCTACAAAACTTAAATTTAATCCAATGCACTAGTACATTTTTTTTTGACAAATATTATCAGCATCATACTGAAATATTTGCTTATATGAAAATGATTTTTAAGACTGATCAATAATATTAAAAATGTCATTGTGTCTTATAATTAATTTTACAAGAAGTAAGTCATTAAAAATAAGATTATAATGTAATATTACAAATATAGTCTGCAACATACATAAATAATTACACACGTGAAAATATTTTTCAAATCTTATCAATAACAATTATTATTATAGAAACTTTTTAAAGATATTACAATATAGCATTTAAATATATAATGTTTTTAAAATGTTTCAGTATGTTTGAATTTAAATTTGAAAATTCCAAATGACAAAGCCCTGATGCCACTAAACACTTACCGTACAGTAAGAGCTGATGCATGTAAAATCTGTCGTTGCTCCTTCCTTTAGTGTGGTGTGTAAATAAGGGGAGGAGGTGCCAATTCAGGTGTTTTCCTTGACCGAGATTCCCTTCCGAGATTAAAAATTACGAGGTCCGTCCCCAAAAGCCATCTTGTTACTCCTAGTGTTACGTTAATAAAACCAATCCCAATGTACAAACCAACAAAAATATAATAGTGAAAAGTTTCAGTGAAAATTAGTGCAAACGGGTTTTGATCTTGCGAGGAAGACGAAATTTTAATCAATTTTGCTATGATTAACTTAGACTTGAACAATATGAAGTACAAGGATTACAAAGAAATGAAACATCGCTTGTAGAATGATATCAGAAATACACATGAGAAAAATGCAGAGATGAGAAAAATCAAGTATGTAAAAAATAGTGCATAATTTTGTATATTTTATTACATATTATAAAAACTAATTTTTAAAGTATTTTAAGAATGTTTTTGAATAACATTACCTTTCGATTGATATATTACTTTTGTATATATGAGAACGAGAAATTTTAAGATTGAAATTGAAAAAGCAAGTACATTTTGATTCTTGACCTTGTCCCTTTTTTAGTGCAGCGATAATCAACTTTACAGCCTCTGTATGTAAATTTTATAGTAAACCATACGGTCAACGTAAACAGACGTCTGCTAGCTTAGTAACGCCATCCTCTAAAACATTATGACCGCTAAATAATGGCACCGCTTTCTTGGGAAACCGTACCTTTGGAGAAATCCTTCGATCTCTCGGTAAATGTTTCCAGGTGGGATTTTCTTTTTTTTTTCTATCTAATTGGATCAAATTCAATCACTTCTCATGTATTTCCCATGCAATTATGATCACTTGAGCTATTACTCAATACAGTTTTAATCCATTTTGTCCCCTGCTGTTTAAGCTGAATTTTCTCATTTGAAAAATGGTATAGGGATAGTCAAAGATGTAATGCTTTGAATATTCAACATTTCACAAGCGATAGTTGTTGCTGAGATCGCGAGCTCATGATGTGTTTGTTATATAGTCATGTATAGGAGTCCTGATGTCACTAAAGGTTTACCATGAGGTAAGTCTGGTACACGTTAAAATCATTTAGGCTTAATATCATCAGTGTCAGATGGTGAGGAATTTAGGAAAGTGAGGTGCCCTCTCAGGTAGCCTTCCCTTGACGTGGCCAATGTTCAAAATGTCACCGAAAACCTTCGCATATGTTTCTAATTATAATGTTAACAAACAATCAATCTAACTATTACAAGGATAATAATCGGTGCTTTAATACTAAATCAATATTAATTATCAGAAAAGTGCTTGTTTGATCACTAATAAGTAAGTGTCTTTTAATAACCTGTAATTTATTATTAACTGTCATTTGGGAAGAGATGTTAATACTATGATTGTAAGGTTAGAGGTTTTCCAGTATACATCCATGTAATCATGAAGTTGCTCTATAAAATCTTGGACTTTTGATAGAAGATATGACGCTTAAATCTAGGTAATTCCCACAGAAAATGCTGTCACCCAGTAACTTACATGAGTATCCAATTATATATATTTCATTTAAAATCATCTGTATATTATACTCATACTCATATAATCGAAAATGCAACAATCACTAATTAAAATTGTTATTTTCACATAATTTTGCTGTTATACGAAAAGATGAGAGATTATACGATCTCTTCTAAACTTCCTCTCAGATAGGAAGACTGAAAGAATGAATCGATATATCAAGGAAATAGTAACTTTTTTCAATAAATATGATGTAATGTATCATAAAAGATATATAGAGAGTTTTTCGATTGGTTTTGTAAATATGAACCATAGTCAAATGATGAAAATAATACCTGAACAGAGAATTTCTTCTTAAAACTCCTCATTACGCTATTGGAGAAATTTGAAACTCCATTACATATTGTCTTACAGGTTTTTACTGTCTTACCGAATAGTTTTGTAGAACTAAGTACTTAACTTTCAAATTTCCGAATTATTGCTAATACTATCTCTAAAAAAGATTACATGTTTCATAATGGACACTTGGTAACCTACTACTTCAGACAGATTTTAGTTTCGCTACTTTCCTTTAACTAAATAATCTTAATTAGATGTTTATGTATATGAGTTGATTTACGAGGTATGGCTATTAAATAACAAGACAGACATTGTAAAACTTTTTATTTTGATATCACACATATTTACTTATCATCAATTTCAATATACCTCTCTCCTCTATCCCTGCAACTCTCACTGCGAATCTTCCATTGTTAGAAACAGTCCTGGAATTCTTCTGCTAGCTACTTCAGGAAGCTTCCCAATTCTTCTTCACAGCTTCAATTGACTCAAATTTTGTAAATTTTAATGCAGATCTCAGCTTAGGAAACAGACAGAAGTCGCATGGGGCGAGATTGGCTAATAAGGCTGATAATGTAGCACTGGGATGCTGTACCTGGTTAGAAACCTCTTGACAGACAATGAAGAATGACTTGTCCTTTTACAATTCTGATCGTTTTTTCCTTACTCTTTCGTTGAGTTCAGGAAGAACGTTAAGGTAGTAATGATTAGTAGTTTTACATCCAGGAACCCAGTAAAGGTACTCAACCCCATGAGTATCGAACAAAAATTCAACATGGATTTCAATTTTGATTTACTCATTCCAGCCTTTCTAGCTTTTGGTGAAGATGAGCTCTTCCAATGGACGGACTGGCGTTTTGTTTCAGCATTATAGGTAAATTCCTCCGATTTGCCGCACGTTAATAACACTTCCAATAAGTTTGGGTCATTTTCAACGGCATTTAAAGTGTCAGTGCCAACAGTTTTGCAAGTTTCTTGTTGTTCAAAGATGAGAATTTTAGTCATCATTTGGGCCCAACCTTTTTGCATATTAAAATTGTCATGTAAAATTTGCCGTATGAATTCTTGATCACTTCCTGCAGCTTAACCCGTTCGCTCCCAGCATATCACAGGCGATACGCTAGTGTTGGCTCTCCTGTGCCCAGCGTATCACGGGCGATACGCTGCGTTAGTGTCTTCTACGGCCCAACGTATCAATAGAGATACGCTTGATGAGAACGTTTTATTTGATTTTTTTAATGTTATTATACGGCGTTACAATACCATGAAATATATATATATATATATATATATATATATATATATATATATATATATATGTTATTTGGAGTGTAGACTTTGGTGATATGGGCTTGGATTTCACTTCTGTCTACCAGGAGGGGGGTAATTGTTAAAAGCTCGTATTGCGGCGTGGCTCTCTAAATGTAACGACATGATTTAAAGAGTGTACTTGATTTCGGAGTGCGTTTTTCTTTCTTGTTTGCTTCTTAGAAGTTCGAAGGAGAATTTAGGGGGGTTAGGGCTTTTGGTAGCAGATGTTCTCAGCTGTCCGTTTCATTGGGTCAGTTTTTATTCGTATCGACAGTCATGACGAAAAGAAAGTGTTTATCTGATACTGAGATTTGCGAAATAATAAATGAATCTGACAGTAATGTTAGTGAAAATAATCCAAATCTGTAAATTAACAATAAATTAAAAAGATAAAAGGGGGACTAAGATGTGTCCTTTGCTCAAAATCTTGCGTGAAGCATCAAAATATGTGTGTAAGACATGTGACGATGTATATGCATTGCATTTTTTTTTATAAATGTACTAAACAGCAAATTAAGATTTATCTTTTATATCTATACATCCCATATAATGGCAAATCATTACACCATGAAATTCATGTAACATATGTAAATATATTTTGTATTTTTTTAAAAGTATGATTTTTTATGTTATTTTATGTATAAAACATTCAGTTTTCGATTAAATCTTTTTTTCTTTTGTGTATATTAAGTTTAATGCATTTTAAATAATATATATAAATGCTAAAATATTTTAATAAGTAGCCGATTTTAGATGAATTTTTTTCACGAATTAGGCTTAATATCTAAAATCGTCTGGGCACAGCTTGTCACTCTGCGTTAAGAAGCCGCGGGCCCATAGGAATAGTTTTTTTTTTCTCCCTTCGGTAGCGAAAGGGTTTAGCATTCTCAAAAATACATAACCGACGGTCAGATTGAACAAGATATCCAATTCTTCGATAATGTCTTTCGTTTCCAAAATGGAAGTGTGATCCGGACACAAATAATCCTCAACGCCTTCTCTTGGCCATTTTGAACCACTCAAAAACTTGTGCACGTGATAAGCATATATTTTTATATGCTTAATAAATTACAATTTTCAGTGGCGATTTTTCCAAGTTTCATGTGAAATTCCGCAACAATTGGTTGCCCACATATCCTTTTTCGAGGGAAACAAAGAACATTTATAATGCGAACAAAGGCTACGGCTGTATGAATTTGCTTCTAGGCTCGAGAGGCACTGCATTTGAAAGAGAAGCTTTCAAGCCAAATAGCGATTGGTCGCTAGCGTTTGGAGCAAGTGCACTTCTGTAGCAGCGACAATCTCATTATTAAAAGCTAAGTCTTGTTGTCTGATAAATTTATTTTCAAGAAAAATTTGCTTCGATTATCCCATACGTATCTCTTCTCTTTGTGATGCACATTAGACGAGGCAAATGAAAAATATGTAATATGTAATCTTCATATAATGATATTTAAAACAAAAGTTTATTTCAAATTGTGAGTAATTGAGTAAAATCACATATTTGCGTGTTTTTTATTACAAAAATATATAGATAGTTTTGTTTTCAAAGTTGAATTAATCATATGTGAAGTTTAAAAATATGTACTAAAGAAGATTTTAAAGTACTTTTGTATTATAAATTTACAATATATTACAATCAATTTTTGAAATAAAAACAAATATAGATATTTATAAGACGAAAAAGGAAATTTTGAAAATATATATAAAAATAAACTTTTTGAAATCAAATAGAGCAACGAAAGTTTATTTGAAATGATTTTGCTCACAATTATTTTTTGATGTACTAATTAATATATAGTATAAATTCGTATTGTCATATGTAAAAAAAATATTCTTGTTTTTTTATTTTCAAAAAATATTCTTTCTTCATTATTTGTATTATTTTACGTCAAACAATGCCATATTATACTGTCATTGTTTAAGGAAAATTATATAATATAAACTATTGATTTTATAATTAAAGACCTTTATATAAACAATACAAATTTACAAAAAAAAAAAAATAAGAGAACGAAATGAACATTTCAGATATATTTTATTACATTAATTACGAAAAGCTTAGAACTCATCGCAAACATACAAAAAAGTCATGGGCCGTATATGAGAATGAAGCCTTAAATGGGAGGCAGTGTAAAAATTAAGTTGCCAAATTTCGCTCTGGTAATTATTAGTAGTCCCTCACCAGATTTAGAAAATTCATAGGACTCAACGAATTTCGATTCGTTTCCGAAATGCATCGAAATAAATCAATTTCTGAAATAACTCATTACTGGCGACGAAAAGTGGATAGTGAATAACAAATTTAATTGAAAAAGATTGTGGATGAAGCTGAATAACCTAGCTCAGACCTGATCAAAAGTTAAGAATTACCAAAAAAAGATTATGCTGTCCATTTGATGGTATTACGAGGGATGTCCCGAAAGCAAGTTTCGTCATTTTTTAGGAGGAATATTTAATGCATTGAAAAGTAAACCAT
>BMAW01028902.1:212861-231540 GCA_019974015.1 Nephila pilipes | reverse complement strand
TGACTTACAATAACATCTAATAGATTTTACCAATCACCATTTTTATTTTGTTATCAAAACATGAACAGTACTTTATGAACAGTAAAACATGAACAGTAAAAAAAAAAATTTGTTATGCTATTTAAAAAACTGCTTGGTACTATACTTTGATGAAGTTCGTAAGAAAAAAGAAATCATACACAAACTCTTTATTTTGACTTTCAAGGGCAGATGTAACCGTTTTTACGAACTGTTTATTTCTGCCTTAAATTTGACGTCGCTTCTCAGGGAATGAATAATTTTAAGAATATGCACATTTCCAAAAAAAAATACTCTGCATAGCTTAACACAACATTCTAGAGCTAAACATTTAAAATTAATTTTCATTTTAATAACCGTATATTTCCGCAGTTAAGACAACCTTCAAATAAAACAAGGTATAAATTTTCGTCAAAATTTTATAGTTTTAGTTTTCTTCTGTACTATAAGAACTCAAACTATCGACGACCTATAAATTAAGTTTAGATCAGCGATCATCATCATTAGGAACAAATTTTATTTTTGCATCTGCCTGGACAGTTTATAGAAGTTTGTGCCGAATCACGAACTCACATGTACTTCTAACAAGTTTATTAGCCCCAAGTTTCCTAAAGGTTATGAAGTCGCGGCCGGAATTGTTTCGTCGAGTCGTGGGCTCGAGTCCTGATTCCCTAAAGATCGACCGCACAGCTGTGCTAATGCACATTAACACTGTATGAGCTCCAAGTCCTTCTGCGTGGTGAGGAAGTTTGGAGAGGGATCTCAGGAGTCATCTTAGGCCTTGGACCAAGATTAGAAATTACGAGCTCCTTCGCAAATAGCACTTATGTCGCTTTTATAAGTTTATTTTCTTGCATCTGGCAGCAATACCTGTAGAAGTACATACCTAATCTCTAATTCACAAGCCCTGTTAAAATATCCATCAAAAAAGTGTGCGATTTTTAATGCTATGATGGCATTTAGTACGATTTGTTCTAAGATACTGATGACGAGGCGGCAATCGACTCTCTAAGATATAGAGTAGGACCTATATGATGAGTTTCTCAACAACGAAAACGAGAATGGACTTGAGGAACATCTGTCTTAACTGACGAATATGAGGAACTTTTAGATTTTTAAACGCATTGGTGAGTAATTTATTGCAATTTATAATGGTTTTAATTTATATAAATTTCAATCTATTTTTTTGTACGTGTCTATACAATCCCGGATTTTTGAGAGTCTTTTCTATGATTCTGTCTTAACTGAAAAAATATATTCTTTTACTTTCATTTATTGATGGCTCATATTTATATCTTCCTCACGAAGAAAGGCAAATATCGCATTCTCTGGCAAGTTTCTGCGGTTTAAAAAACGATTCTCTACCTGTGTTATTGCAATGTGAATTTTCAGTTCTCGACCAAGCTCACTAAAAATTTGATTAGGAAAAAAACTCAGCTCATATAACTATTTAAAACCGCTTACTTTTCGCAGCTGACAATAATACTCAAAATTAACGCATACTTTTCACGCGAATTGTACAAAATTGTTATTTTTGTGCATCACCCAAAGTTATTTAAACTCTCTCTTCTGGAGTGGTTGGAATTCTTTAATATTAAAGATTTAAGTTTCTCACTATCATTAATATCCTCTTCTCATACATAAATCATTACGTTTTATATTTTTTCTCCTATTATATTTAATAATACTTTCGTTCTTAATACTTAAGATATATTTTTTGCCCTTCACTTTGCACTCGAATTTTTACCCATATCTTTCATCCGATCGATTTGAAACTTTGCATATATGTATAACTCTGATGACTGTAAATACTATGGTATGTCCAGCTGTGATACACTTAGGGGCGGCCTAAGGGTTCAGGTCTCATGCTTAACACCATCCAACTCAATTGCCATTTTGCACACTCGTATAGCTCATGTAATTATTTTTAGTCTTAACATTTCCGGAAAAAAGAATTAAATACAAATAAGTTTTAAAAAACTTCAAAAACCTACTTTTTTTATTTTAAGATTTAATAAAATGTGTCAAAATAATTTTCAAATGCAAAAATAAAGCTTGAGGTATTGATACTTCTCTTGGAGATATGTATTTAGCTATATCTTATTTAATTTACCAGTAATGACTGAGTAACCTTAGTTAAGCTCCACAAGTTTTTTATAAATCATACTTACGTTACATTTAAAAAATTATTTTTATACCTTTTAATCCTCTTCTAAATAAGAGCTTGATTTAAGAATACTTTTTACTTGTGTTTAGTATGTTATAAATGTTTGAAGAGCAATTTAAATTTTTTTTTAAATTTGTACCAAGTGGTAAATAAAATTATGTTCGAAATAAATACACTTACATACATAATCAAAATACACTTACATACATATTCAAAATACACTTACATACATATTCAAAATACACTTACATACATATTCAAAATACACTTACATACATATATACATATTCAAAATAAATATACAAACTATACATACATTTTCCTTAGAATCTACAAAATATTTTTTTCAGATATTTTAATAACTATTTCCTATTCTAGTACAGGATTCTTACGATAGTGGATCAAAATGTACCTATTTTGACAACAGATGGCTCTGTAAAAGTAATTTGGTATTATCATTGTTTGCTAACAATTGTTAAACGCCATCGAAAATAATTTAAAACTGATTTGTAGATTAGTTTTGAAATGATACCAAATCAAAATATTTTTGCTGCTGCGTCGAGTTGTCATTGCCAATAAGTCCTAGATTCACCATCCCATACCGGAAATCAAGCAACAATCAAAACAATGATTGTTTCCGGTGCAACTTCTGCAAAAATGTCGAAGGCGGTCTCGTAAGCCGGAAGAGCTATTGGGACGATTTTTTTCAGGCGAGAAGGGCGCATACTTATGGACTTGTCAGAAAAGGGAAAGAAAAAGTAAAGTTCACAAGCCAATGCTACAGTTAGTTACTTATTCTCATTCCCAAAACATGATTTTTCCAACACCAACATAGGTACTTTTTACCCTTGTGTTCTTTCAATCACATATATCATAGTAAAAGCAGAATTGTTGTATATTGATGTTCGTTTCATGAAATTATTCGTTATATATAACGTGATCCTACATCTCGTTTTTTTGGAAAATGTCTCACTTTTAGAAAAAAGAGCAATCCTTTGTAACAATTTTAAAAAAAAAAACTCTCAACATTTTTTTTAAAAAAAATCCAATTACGAGGTAAAAAAGTCATAATGTAAAAGATGCATCGGTCGAAAAGGGCTTACTATTCATTGTAACCAAGATTCAAAAGTGTCCGGTGATTATTCACTTATTTCTAACTACATTACACCACAAAAAGATTCAGATCGGATCACTGAGAATACTTCAACCAAAAGTAGTTGTGGGGAATTTCGCAAATAATTTTACACAAATTATTAGAATCATACGAACTTTCATATAACTACTGAATACATTTTCTATCTGCCCGATATTAATGCAGTCAAAAAGAGTCTTTCTTCTTACTAAGTTCTGGACAAATGAAAAATCACAGCTGTAAGTCGCTGTTCTTAAAGCAATGTTATCACAAAAATACATTTTAAGGTAAGCTGCCAGAAATTTTATTCTTATTTGAAACTAACGAGAAAAATACTTAAATCTTTTTAGTCTTCAGAAAATTGTAAGGCGACCTAAATATAAGATGACCTGTTGAATCATATTCTTTTCATTAATAAACAAAACGCTATGAAGAAAAATATGTGTATTTTTAACTGAATATTACTACCTAAAAATTGACAGAAAGCCCGTTTTAAGGTGAAGGTGGAATGAATGATTACGTAAGTTATTTATCATTACTTGACACATCCCCTTCTATCGGTATAATGCACAAAAATTAAATGTAAATATTTTATAAGGCATTTTACAGGGAAAACAGAAACTAATGCTATTTCATTATTTGCTCTTATAAGTTGGTATTTTTTTATTAATTTTTAATTTTTTTTTCATGTGGTAGTTACTTTAATTTTAATAGTTTGAATGAATTAAAACAGTACTTGCTTATCAAAACATAAAAAATATATTTCTAGAAATTTTGAAATTTATTTAGATTCCCAAGTTACACATTTTGCTCAGACACAGTAAGATTTAAGAATTGTATTCCGCACAGATTCTACATCTAAAATAAAGTTTTTTTTTAAGAACTTATTGTGATCAAATGTAAACAAGCTTTAAAAAATAAATGAGATAAATTCTTTAAAAATAAAATTAGTTTTGCTAATTTTATTTTAACGAGTGCTAATGATTCGTGTGCGTATGAAGTTCTCAAAAAGGTAGAATTATTCAAAATGAATATTAATTAGCGGTAAGTAAGATTACTTTTGAGCACCAGGATGCACAGAAGCAATTACTACCAAGAAAAGAAATCTTCAAATTCCTAATGCATTTTTATATTCATAAGCAAAACATTCCAAAGTACAAAAATGTTACTAAACTTAGCAACAAAAAGAATAAAATCAAACGATTTTGTCATAAATAGCAATTATTAAAATATATATTTAAATAAGATCAAACAACAAATTATTTAAGAAGACAATAATATTCTGTTCGAATAATAAAATAACTACAGACGATAACATATTAAATTAAATGTATCTTAATTTCTTAAATATTACCTACAAATTATATGTAATTATTACAATCAATGTATTATAATTTCAATCTTTTGAATATCTATGTTATACCTACGCACTTTTGTTGACGCCATTTTTTTAAACCATAACATATTAGCCCGTGTTAATATAGCATTTTACCATCTTTCACATACAAAAAGAAAGTGCAAATGAGGACACAGGTCTAATGGATTAAAATAATTTAATTTATATCCAATTATTTACAGTGAGTGAGTGAATGTAAAGTTTATTGGCGCAAGAGCCAGATTTGGCTATGCTGCGCCAAACAAGATTAAACTATATTCTAGACGGGAAGTTGAAAAAAAGATAAAAAGTGGTTGACAAGAAGGAGGGTCGAAAATAGAGAAGGATCGCTAGGGAATCCCGGGAGTGCGTCACTCGTGTTTACCAAAGACAGTAAACCCCATGGGAAAGAAAAAAGATCACTAAGGTGCCTCGGGGTCATGATGCCCGTACTTATATGAAGAAGGCAAGTTCCTGAGGTCCCCTGATATAATCCCCAGGGGCAGGGTGCCCAGCTGTACCCCCAGACGCTGGGTACCCATTTTAGTCGCCTCTTACGACATGCATGAGCTACTGTGAAACTATTCTGTCAATCCCGATCACCACACGGGTCCCAACTATTTACAATAAACACACACAAAATCAAATGTAAGCGTGTAAAAAGAACTATACTCATATCAATTGATCACAATAGATCACGAACTTATACAAAACGATCATAGAGTTCACTAGGCTTCACTGCTTTGGATAGTTTTACCAATTTTAAGAATGAATGCAAGTTGTGCTTTCATCGAGCGCCCAAGCCGCACCGGCGTCCTTTAAACTTGGTTTTAGATGGAGGACGAGGCGGGGGATTAAGCTTTCGTGTCTGAAGAACCAGGCCTCGCAGAGTCTAGAAATTTCGATATTCCCGAATAAGCATTTAGAGCCAAATTTGGTCACCAAATCGCCAAAAATATTGCCAAGTTGCCAGGAATGTCGGAATGTCGCCAGGCAATGTGTAGGGAGAAAAAAGTTCGACAAATAATTTAAAAACAAGGTAAAACAAATAGAAAACAAAGTCTTATGAGAAATGGAATAGAAAAAAGTTTATAAATTATACAATATGTCTGCAATACTTTACGATGACAAATATCACATATAAGCTCACATCATGATAAGCTCAAATGAGAGACATTTTGTTTGTTTTAATAGAAAAAAGAAAATAAATAAAAGATGGTAAAAAAATTGCGTTTGAATAACAAGAAAATATGCCTTTTGAATAAATACATTTAAAATGAATAAATGATCATATGTCAAAATCTGTGAAAAGCAATCATTTTTACTCTCGAATTAGAATAATGGAGTTTGCGAGAAAAAATTGTGTGAAAAAATAGAATTTTACTTGAAAAGATAAAAAAAAAAATGTAATTTAACACACAAAAAACGTTATAAAATATCTGGTTAAAAATAAATAACTAAAAATATTTTAGTCTCTGAAATTAAAAAAAGGTATAACAAAATATAGGATTTTATAAATGAAATCTTGAAAAACAGCTGGAGATACTTCATAAATATTTTGAAAAATACGGGAATAAATATTTTGTCGAGTCTTATACACAAGGTCGGGATAATGAAGACATATTGCAGATTCTAAATCCTGAATGACGAGATGAACGCTTGGTGAAGTAAAATATAAATATGCATCTTTAAGTTTCTTTATCCTGTTCATATAGTTTTCATCGTAACTAGCTCTGACATCTACTTTTGCAGCAGTTAAATTGGCTTCGTAACATTTATTGATTTTTTCCTTATTCGTCAATGGTGTTCTGTAAATATATAAGAAAAAGATTAAGCTTAAGTAGCAAATTTAAAATTCTTACGTATATATTTGTTAAAACAAATGTATTAAAATTTTCTGTAGAAATCTCTCATATCTCATTCCATTTAAAATTACTTTCTTACTAAGCTAATTTTCGTCAACAGTCTTTTTTTTTTTAATTTTACTGTACTTATCATAGAAATACATAAAATATGAAATAGATTTTTATATCAATTCATAGTTAAAACTTACGAACTTTAAACATGATAAAAGTCGATACGGAATAAAGTCACATTTCGAGATATAAGGATTCACGTTCTATTTTATCTATAGCCTTGAGTGATTATTATTTTTTTCCAATTCTGTTCTATATTTGATTAAAATTTTAATTCATACCTTTTCTACTGATTAATTTAAAACTATTCAAAAATTAATAAACACCATTACTTGTGTATGGTTAATTTGGTGAAAAATATCCAAATTAATGCGATCTTTCCAAAAACAAAAAACAAAGAGAAAGCATTTACTTATAAAATAACTTCTTATCGTTTACTTGTAAACTGATTAAAGAAAGCGCATATGTTAAGTAATGTTTAAAAATTGAGGATGTTTTATAAAGTACTGAAACAACTGTTTATAACATATTATGAAATATTCCTTTTACATAGTGTTCAATTTTCCTATCCATCAATAAAGAAGTTTTGAATATGTGTACTTAAACTATAAGCTTATCAGTTCCTTACTTGAACATTTCAGGCTCAACTGAAATGACAGAAACTCCTAATGGAGCTAATTCTTGTCTCAAACAATCATTGAGACCAGCGGCGGCAAATTTACTCATGCAGTAAGGAGTTAGATGTGGTACGGGAATACGGCCTAAAAAAGAAAATATCAAAAAAGTTCACGTATAAGATTCAGATGCAAGTTTTGACAGTAAAAGTCAATATTCATCGTAAAAAGTATGTAAGCGTTAAACAAATACTCATAGAAGAGAGAGCGAAAAAGGGATTTCGGAAAAAAGAAACGAATAGTAACATTCAGAGAGAATAATTTTAAAAGAATAGATAGATATGCTCCTAGTTATTTAGGAGGAAATAATTTTTAGAATTGTTAGTAGAAAAAGAAAAAAATCTATTAATTAGAAAAAAAATATAGTGAAATTCGACTTGTGAATTGGAATATGAGTGTGAAGTTAACTATTGTAACAAGTACTCATGCAACAACCTAGAGCTCAAAATGGTAAAATACGAGCAAGGCAGAAGTCAAAAATTGAATTTTTAATTTCTTCGACAATCAGATAGAAAGAACAGTTTAATAAAACAGCAACAAGGAATAAATAAATGGTTACTTCTCAGCGAGATTAAAACTTGAAATTAGTAATATATATTTTATTTTGCATTTAATTTGGAGTGCATTAGAGTAATAGTTTCACACACGCGTTCAATTTACTTTCAGGTATAGCCTTTCATATACATATGTGTACATTTCAGGTATAGCTTATGTTAAGAACTAAATTTTTCTAAGAAAAACTTAATTCAATTACGCAAAATTAATTTTTTTTAAAAAAAACTAACTTTTTTAAAGAAACTAACTATTTAAAATCAATTCAAGGCAAAGGAAAATGCCTGAACTCTAATTAGAGTACAAGAATAGCGAATGATATAAATTATCTTGTAAACAAGGGGTAAAGAGGATAGATTTTATTTATTGGAGCTTACAGAAAATTTTAATTATATAAGAAAACGCGATGAAAGTTAAGGAAGGGTATTGAATGTTTGATTTTTAAAAAATATCCACTTAAAGATATGGATTCAAATTAAAAATTTACTTATATATATGTATTATATATATATATATATATATATATATATATATATATATATATATATTCAGGGTGAGAGAGATTCTGCTAAATACTTTAAGAGAAATTTCATAGAAATTCCCTAATAACTTTTGAGATGTGATTCATAATGTCCTTGCTTACTTCTGATTAACTTTACTGTATGGAAAACTTTAAGGCCCAGTTTGTCAATATGTGATTTTTCATCATTTCTATCTAAGTATCTTATAAGCTATTTAAGATAACTTTTTACGAAAATATTGCATAATTTAAACTAAAATTAGTTTATTTCCTACATATTTTTATACCTTTTCAGGGCTAGGTATATTTTAAAATGTGAAACACTTTAATGTCAATTTTCACTAATCTTAAAAAATCAAAAATTGCATTAAATGTTAAATATTTTTAATTTAATTATATTTCGAAACATTTGTTTTTGTATTTTAAAACAAAAATTACTTTTTCTGAATCAGAGCCTTTTCAGGATTGTGCACGCAAATGAACATACCATTAAATGATGCAAAAACAAAACATTAGGTTTAAGCAATATCTTATAAATTATTTAACTTTTTGTGAATATCTGAATTTAATTATCAAAGTACAAATTATACAATATCACTAACAAAAAATATTTTTAATCGTTTTATTGAAATTTTGAAAGCATATAAAGAAAATGAGAAAAAAATCTATATTTGTTGCTCTTAACAATCGTATGTTACTTTAAAGTCATAAATTTACCTGCATTGCTTATCACGTTCACAATTCTGCCTTTAGATTGCCTCAGGAGTGGCAAGAAACCTTGTATCACTCTTAATTGCCCGAAAGCGTTTACTTCCATGCAATCTTTAAAATCGGAGAAACTTGTCAATTCAACAGTAAATCCCTTATGAATTCCAGCATTGTTAACAACTGCCCACAATTCTGTATTCAAAAAAAGGAAAGAACATTTACTTTATAAATTACACAAACAAAAAATTATCAATGATTTACTGAACATAAGCTGAAATATCTAAGAATTCGTATTCAATTTCTGTTTGAAAAAATTCAATTGATATGGATCTCAAAACAAGTAATTAATTTTTATTCTTATATATATGTTTGGAACTTTAAAAGTTAATTTGGTTTTAATTTTCTTTACAATTTGAGTTACAGATTTTTTTTAAAAAAAAAAGCTGGTAGAAGTTTAACTTTCCTTTTTATCTGAAGAATCTTGGCAAATAGTGATCCTATAAAATCTTTTATTATATTAACTATATACTCTGCCTTCTACAAACAGTAGAAGCGTCCTCTAGCGTCCAGGCGGAACTCTTTAGTGAAGGCCAAGGATGCTAAGAGTAAACACGACGTGACACTTGTCACTTAATTTTCTATATATATTTTTTAATTATATGTGTAATTGTTGTCCGTGTGCAACTTATCTCAAGTAATAAAATACTGTTACACTAAGAATAACATTTACTGAGCCAACACTACCCTTTGCTATTAAAATAGACATAAAACGAAAGTGCAACGTTTTCCACAATGGAACCCAATGGCCTCCTGCAATCCAAAGAAGCCAAGTACATTGCATTTTAAGAAGATTACAAATTTTATAGAAAAATTTTAAACTTTTATTCCATGCAAAAAAAAATACTACCACTTAAACACCAATATTTCCTTGACATACTAATTCTTTTGAATTTCTTCTTAGACCAGCGATTAAGAACAAATTTAAGTCTGTGGAGTCTGCTTTAAATTACTTGTCAATTAATGAAACTTCACAGATTTACCTATTAATTGGTTAAAAGGTCACTCTAATTTGCCATAATCTAAAAATCCCTAAACTGAAGAAAATTTAATTATGTACCTAAAAACTCTCATTACATATTTTTCAAGCTCTTCACATTATGTATATATTGATTTAAAAGTATCTTAATGTTAATCAACTTTAAACAACTAATATACTATTCGATGAATAAAATCAAAATATATGTAAATCTTAAATCCTAATTTTTGTCAGTATTGCCCAAATTAATTTCATGTAAATTAAATAACCTCCAACCATGGGGAAGTAATCCCAGGGCTCTCGTATTTGTTCTTATATTGGCTTTTGATTATATATATGAAGAAAATAGAATATTTTAGTTTATTTTTAAAAAGAGATATTAAATTTAATACAAGAAAATAAGTTCGTTATCGTTTTGTTAGTTCCTTAAGAGAACCTATTCTTCAAATGTGATACAAGAAGATAAACCTGATATCATTATTAGCCATTTATGATAACCATGTCATTCAATAAAAAGAGTCCTTAAATTTAATACAAGTAAATAAATTCGATATGTACTTATCAGCTCTTCAAAACCCGATCCCTTAGATATGTAACAAGAATAAAAATTTAAGATTCCTTTTCACCATTTATGATAACCGCACAAAAAGAGAATTTAAATTTCAAACAAGTTCAATATGTACTTGGTCGTTCTTTAAGAGAAACGAGCATTTAAATATGATACAATATTATAAATTTAAATGATCACTGTAGACCTTAATGATAACCATTCCTTAAATATGACAAAAGAATCAGAAAATAATTTTGAAGAATTTTTTCCGCCCAATGAAAAAACATGGTACTTAAATTTGATACGAGAAAATAATTAAATTTATATTAAATAAATTTTTGCTAGACCTTTAAGAAAATTTGGTACTTATATATGATACAAGAAAGTAAATTTGTATTAGTGAGCTCTTAAAGGAATCAAATCCCGATTATATCTCGGAACTTCACTAGAGCGTATATAATGTCAAATTAAAACTATTTAAGTTCTAAATACGTTTTACATTGAATTTTGCTTACATATGAATAAAAAGAAATAAAAATATGCTACTATTAGCTGGATTTAATTAGCATAATTTTCATTTTCTTCCCGATGCCGTACTTAATGACTTAAAAGTTTGCAGATTCACTATCCAATTCAATAAAGACAAGACGATATTAAAATAACTGAATAACTTTACTTTTCACTAAGAAACCCACATGCTTCTAATACAACAGTTTACTTTCGTTAAGTCTAATACGGTTTGAAATCTTTATAAAATAAATTTTTTAAAAAAATATCCACTTACCAAACAAACCTAACGAATTCTTCACGAATTCAACGGTTTTCTCTATATCACTTTCTTTCGTGACATCTAGCGGAATTATTTTAAGGTTGTTTGATGTATTTTTCCTTAACTCACTTGCACCAAGACCATTGGGAAACAAGCAACATGCATAAACGAGGAAACCTTTAGTATCTAATAGCTTTGCAAGAAGGTGACCAAATCCACTATCACACCCTTAAAAAAACATGAAATTAATAAAAAATGATATATCTGAACTTCAAAAAAATCAAACAGCTTAGAAAATTTATGTAAAATTTCTATCAATAAGAATCAGAAGTTTCCTAAGATATTGAGATTTGAATTCAGAAGAAATTGGAATTTAAATTCTAAATTTGTTTGCTATTTTTAATTTTGTATAATTTTATTTATTTTTAATTCATTATATTTAAATAATCAATTTCAACTAGCATAAGTTTTATTAGTAATTTTATTATTTTTCTATTTGATGAGTCCTTGATTAATGTAATTAAATGCGTAAAAATTTACAATAATGGTTTTAATATTGTTATTTTTATATTTAAAAGTTTTGCTGTCAAAATAACATTTCTCTTAAAACTTTTGTTGGATTGAAAAAATTCATATACAGAATAGATTGAGGTAGGGGACTTCGGCCAGATTTAACGTATATCAGACCCTTACATGGCGGGTCTGAAGAGGCATCACGGCTCTAACCCGAGATTCAAAGAAAACAATGCCACGAGTCAGCAGCCCTGACCACAAGGCTACTGCGACCATTCTGAAAAGACAAATTCTCACGAGCATTTTATTTTGTACCTCAACTCATATTTTACATGCTAGTTTTATAATTTAGAATTTTTTTCACAAACAGAGTCTTACTTTTCTTACTCATTTAAAGTTAAAATTTTCAAATATACTTTTAAGATATTCAATTTAAAATAATTTAATTTGTTATAGGGATTATAATCTGTAATTTAGTATGATTTTGTGTGACTTAAAACTATGCCTAAGTTAACATTAATAATTATTTACTTTCTTTTATATATATATATATCGATCTAGCCATTAAATATTCATGCGATTGCTGAGACTGTACAAACTGACAAAGGATCTGAGTGGCAAATTTTACATGACAATTTTAACATGGAAAAAGTGTCTGCCAAAATGGTACCTAAAATTCTGTCATTTGACAACAAGAAGCTGAACTGTTTGTACTGACAATTTGAATGCCATTGAAAATGACCCATACTTATTGGAAAAGATAATAACGTGTGACGAATTGTGGTTTTTTTTTAGTTAGGATCCTGAAATGAAGTTCCAATCCATGCACTGGAAGAGCACATCTTCTCCGAGAGCCAAAAAGGCTCAAATTCGCAAATCAAAACTTAAAGCAATGATTGTTTTTTTTTCGATGTGCACCTTCACTGGGTTCCTGAAGGTCAAGCTATAAATCAACATTTCTAGCTTCATATTCTTGCTGAACTAAGTGAAAAAAATAAGGGAACAAAGACCCGAATTGATGAAGAACAAGTCATTCTTCATTGTCGTTCAAGATGTTTCTAGCCAAGTACAGCATCCCAGTGTTAGACCATCTACCTTATTCGTCGGATCTTACGACAGGTGATTTCTATCTGTTTCCTAAGGTACAATATGCATTAAAAAGAACGAGATTTCAGTTGATTGAAGCTGTGAAATAGAAAGAGGCACCCATCCTGAAAGAGCTGACAGAAGATGACTTCCAACACTGTTTCGAACAGTGGAAGCTTCGCATGGAGTATTATAGGGGTAGAGGAGGGGTTATATTGAAGGTGATAATAAGTAAATATGTATGAAATCAAAATAAAATGTTTACAGCATTAGTCGCTATTTAATAGCAACACCTCGTGTGTGCGTGCGTGCGTGTGTATGTGGGTGGGTATTCATTAAGTATTATAAATTCCTTCGAACTTATTTATAATCATTTGTTTGATATATCTATTCATTAGAATATCTGTAATTTCATTTTCATGTTTGTTGATATTTCTAAAATTGTTATTTTCTTAAAATTTAATGGTTTAATTAGTATTATTAGACCATTTGTTATTTTTAAGATTTAAAATAAAAGCTGGGTAAGAAAAAAAAATTGTTATTTATGAAAATAAAAAGTTATGAAAATGTTTTTTAAATCCAAAGCAAAAATAATTTTATTTTATTTCTAGAGCAGGATTAATTTATTATAATATGGAAGTTGACTATATTCCATGTCCTAGCAAAACATATTTTTGATGAAATTGTTTTAAGATTTGAAGTTGTTTTGTGAGCTAAAATTTTAAATATTATTAAACGTGATCATTACAAACTTAATTAATCGTTTCAAAAATTAAATTCCTTTAGCTGATAAAAGAATTATTTCAGGAATGAGTTGAAAGGTTTAAAGAAATTAAAACTGATTGAATTTCACTTTGCGATATATGCATTCATTTTAAGTATATGAAGGAAATATGATAATTGTGAAAGTGATAAAATATTCGACATTTATTAGACACATGTCAGAGACTTCGGTAACTTATTCGGCATCTTTAAAAAGCAATTATTATATTTTAACTTAATTCATTCCATATTTCTAGAATTTACACTCTTAAATAATCTTTTCTTTTCCTATAATTTCAGTTTTTAAATTATACTATTTTTCTACGCTCCCTCTTGAAAAAACTGTAAATATGTGTTAATTTGCGTTAAAACAAAGATTTAAATAAACTTCAAATAATATTTTACTACTAAAACCACAATAATAACTTTTCGAAAAATTGTTAAAACTGGAAATGTTGAATTTAAAAAATAAAAAAAAAGTTTCTTGAGTAAATATAAATCAAATTTCTCTGAAATTATGAGGGTCAAAATAAAACTGTGAGGGATAAAATTATACAAATATCGGCAATTATAACAATTTGGGTTTCAATTATCGATCATATTAATAATATTTTTTTTCACAAATGATTGAAAATAAAGTTTTAAACAAAGTTATATTCAGAGTTTTCCAAAGGACAGATTTAGCCACCCAAGATGCATTTTTTTTTAATAATTATTAATAAATTACTAAATTAAGTATAAGAATTTAAGCAAACTGGGAAATATCTAGAAATGGACCATAGTAAATTTTTCGATTAAAAAATTAAAGGATTTGATAAATTATTAATTTGAATATATTTAAGCTAGATGTAATTAAAAATAATGCAAGCGATAAATGATTAAATTGAATATTAAATCAACTACATGTAATTAAAATTAAAGCAAATGATAAATTATTAAATTGAATATATTTAAGCCAGTTGTAAGAAAGAAATTACTTAAAATTGAAATGTGATGTGGTGCACAAAAACGTTCCACCTAAAACAATAGCCCCTTATGTGGCTAATAAGTAATTTCAGCAGAGAACATTATCAAAAAAATATTTTCAAATATTTAAATTCAAAAAAATTAGCCTTTTGTAAATTAAAAATATATTACCTGTTATGAGAACGGCTTTGAAGTCTGATTCAATTTCATTATTGAAGAAACGTTTTTTGATAAATCCAAAAATAAACCATAGAAATAAAACTTTTACCATGATATTGACAGCATAATTAGTATATATTAATATTAAGGGAGTTAAAATCCAATACATTTTTCAATAATAAATTCTTGCCTACAGTCCTCCAGTAGTCAGACATAAGTATAAACAAACATCTTCATAATATCCCTACTTCCATTCTGCTGCAGCTATAGATTTTAAGGAAGTTTACTCGAACGAAAACAAAGAAACGTCTTTCCTCTAATTAGATAACAAGACAAATGAACTAAAAGTGCTCTCATAATATTGACCTTGCTTATTTTTCCTTAAATGGAACTATGTTATGAAATTTTAAGGCACGCAAAATCATTAAAGTAACAAAAAAATTGTCTGATGACTACTTTTTCTTTTAAGAATTTGTTATGAACGCTGTTATTTGTTATTTGTTATTGACGCTATGTTATGAAATTTTAAGGCACGCAAAATCATTAAAGTAACAAAAAAATTGTCTGATGACTACTTTTTCTTTTAAGAATTTCCTAGAAACTGAATTTATTAAAAAAGCGTTCAGTTTTCATATGAAACAAGAAAATATACATAAAAAAAGATTCTAAATTTTTTTTTTTTTTTTGCAATTAATTTAACTAATATAGCAAATTATCAGTGTAACTGTGAGTACAATCGGACCCTATTAACACTCGGTTCAGTAACATACGAATCTTATTTACACGCAGTTTTAATATAGCTCCCTCAATTAGCAATTACTTATGATATCACTCAAGGATATTATGGCGTCATTATTCTTATTTTTATTTTGATGAAATTCTGATTATTCTTTTGTTCAAATGATGTCTTGACTTCCTGTTAAGGACAGAGAAACATTATTATCTTTCTTTCATCCTATTTTATACATATGAGTCACCTTTTCTTGGAAAGCAAAAAATGTTCCAGTTTGAATTATTTTTTTGTAAGAAATTATTTTTAAGAACCCGTTTTCAGAAGTATGTTCAATAGTTGATGATAATCAGTCAAGGGTAGAGACGAGAACACAGGAAGATATACTTTAAAATGTTTTATGTGGAGAGTATCGGGTAATGAGGAAAAGGAAGAAGAACCAAAACGGACTCTAATCACACATTCTAAAGCTCTCAAAGCAGCAGAGCTATTACTAAATTAATTTGAACACCAGGGATCTTGGATTAGATCATAGTAAAGAGGATCTGTCTTGCAAAAGAGTAAGATTTATTTATTTATTATTTATTAATGTCGCGCATGGAATCAATATGAGGGTTACTGGCGACGGACCTTGAAATGTTAAACCTCAGTTAAATGTCGAGAACGACACCTGAGCTGGAACCTACCACTCCAGACTTCCACACCACATCAAGGGGGGATTTAGAGCCTCGATAGATTTAACGTGCATCAGTATCATTTAATGCATTTCCCGGCTATGTTTTGTATCTTCCAAAATTCCAGTAAATCACATTCATCTGTTATGGATTGGTTGATAATACAATTAATTTTCTTTAAATATTTTAAGCGTTCTTTTATTAAATATTTATGTAATTTTTTTGTAACAGGCAATAGACTTGTTTATTGTAAAAATAGCATACATAACCCTAAATTTATTTTCTCGAATCAGCTTAGTTACTATGCAAAATAACTCAAATGCTCGTTACACAGAAATTTCATATGGATGATATTAGAACTAAGATTATCGCTAAATTTATGTTAATATTGAAACTCGTGAGTTGCTAAACCCACAATTTAGTTACCATGGACCCCGTCTATGGCATGCTATCAGGTTCAGATTGTATTAGTTTTAATTAAATTATAATGACTGATATTTTTAATTTCTTTTCAGGTGTAATACCATCTTACAAAAAGTTACAAAAAAGATTAAACTATTTTATCAAACAATATGTTTTAAGAAGTATGTATATGTATAGATTTATATATATGTGTGTGTGTGTGTGTGTGTGTGTGTGACCTATTCATCCATACAACAAACTTCTTAAGATGCGAATGAGTATGTGTTTTATTTTTATAAATCGTATAATAGAATACAAAACTTTTTATTAATGTTAAATTTTCAAAAAGAATTGGAAGTGAACATCAATATTGTGTATGAAATAAATAAAACTTTTAATCCGAAGTAAAATGATCTGTAAAATTCTGAATGAACAGAAAAAATTACTTAGATGATATTTACTGTGAGTTTTTACAACCTATTCAAGTTACTTCTTTTCGAGAATTTATGAAATTTTAATATTTTAACATAATTGATGAAATATTTTAATACTTTTAGAAATGTTGTAATATACTCGTATGCGCTTAAAAATAACAGAATAATTAATTACGTTTTTTTCCTAAATTTAAAAATATTTTAAGTAACGTGATATAAAATTGATAATCTGAGAAAGCGAAATTATATCGAAATATTATTAATCAGATTTGTTTACACAATGTCAACAATTTATGCAGTTAAGAAAAAAAGATTTTTCAAACCTAGCATTAAAAATATCCATTGTGATAAATTCTATGTTTTCAACTTTAACGAGGAATCGCGTTCAGAAAAAAGTTTGAAATAACTCGGAATTAAATTCTTAAATTGATGCTAAAAAAGAAAATCAATTTATCATAATAGTTAACAATTAAACCTTAATATTTAAATATGCTATTATTGTAATGATTACATTAAAATGTGTTCATGCTGTTTATTATAATTTTATACAAATTATAGAAAGTAATTATAATGATGAATCGTACCTTACATTTTTTAAAATTGTTTACGTCTTTGAATTATACTAACATATGCACTTTTTTACAGTTGATTTAATATTAATATTAAAACTAAATTTTGAATTAATAAAACAATAATTATTTTAGCAGAATAGTTCAGTTCAATTTCTGAAATTTTGTGTATCGGCGCATCGTTTTCCAGCAATTAAATACAATTCATAAATAACTGAAAACTCAATATACAAATTTTAAAAAAGGAAAATATACGAAATACATTTTTGTTGATGTAAATATTTAAGTTGTGATTTTTGCAATAGAAAAATATGCGAATTATTGAGGAACTTTTTGAATATACATTCGCCGAAAAACGTGGACTGTTCTATTGTGCAGATGGGGAAATTGATATTTATGTCAATGGTTAAAAGTGGAATAAATTGTATGTATTTATTGACTGTATTAATTGAATAACACAATCTTTAACGAAATTATTTTGTATTATTGTCGGACTTTTGCGGGAATAAGATTTTCTTGTGCGGAATTATCTTAAATTTCGCATTTTACACAATAATTCTGCAAAAAGTTTTGAATTATGCGGTTTTAAAATTAGTCCCCGAATGATTAAAATCTGAAGCATTTTATGAGGAAAAATGTAGTCGACATATATCTTAAGGATGTTTATATATCGATGAATAATTTTTCTCAAATACAAAAATGTAAAAGGCGAAGAGATGTAACACTGTACTAGCCCGAATGTAACGCGATATCGGATCTTTTATAAGATTGTTAAAAATATTGAAATTAAAAGTAATTTATATATATATAATTGGAAATTATGTATACAATTTTAATATATAATTATAATTGTTAATTTCCTATTTTTCATATTCTTTAACTCACACACACACAATATATAGTTCACTAACATTTCCTGATACCATTCAATTTAGCTTTTTCTGTTCAATCACTTGCTATTAAAATC
>BMAW01028902.1:162032-211074 GCA_019974015.1 Nephila pilipes | reverse complement strand
ATTTAAACCACTTTGATCTTTATTACAGAAATTTAAACCACTTTGATCTTTATTACAGAAATTTAAACCACTTTGATCTTTATTACAGAACGAGAAGTGTTTTATGAGTCATTTAACTATGACAGTAGAGTTATTTATTTCGTCCATTAACATTTATTCCTTTTGATCCATTGACATTGATATCAACTTCCTCCTACAACAATAAAAATTCAGAAAATATTTAAGAATATCCATTTTTAGACGACTGTACATAGAAGTTTAAAAGCATTCCTATGTAACCTGATTTCGTGTGACAATTATACACTTAATATTGTTGTTGAGAATCCGTGGTCTACGTGGATGGTAATCACGTGGGTTTTGTGGGTGGATCTAGCTGCCCCTCGTATGTCAAACACACATTGTACATCGATGTATAAAGAAGTTAAATTTATTTTTGTTTTTCAAACTGCTAGATAGACTCTAGCTTTCTCGGAGCCTATTGTTTTGGTGTTTTTCGCGATCGACAGCTCTAGGTCTGCAGCAGATAGATGTTTCTAAGAATTTGTCTTGTGTAATTCGAATTTTTTAAATAAGCTGCAGAATTGTAATTGTTTTTATTAAGTTTATCGTTGAAAAGAAATATCGAAAAGTAGTTTTTATTTATGGCACCAAAATAAACGGCTAGTAAATAATAAGGAATAGATAATCTAAGAGTTATTTATTTTTAAATAAAATTATTTCATGGTGCCGAAACCCGGGATATAAATTTTGAGTAATGGATTGTACGTTCTAGAAATTCGTTTAAAAAGGACTGAGATAGAAATAATATGTGTGTGTGTTTCTCAGAATAGCAGCGAACACCCCATCATTAAAATTGTGCAACTGGGATTCATCTCATCGAAGACATTTCATCGTAATCAAAGGTACTGTGCGCATTTTTTATAGTTCTAAAATAGAGAATATTGATAAATTAAAAAGTAAAAAAAAATACTTCGAACAGCCAGTACGAAACTAATTAATCACATTAGCTTGTTCCTAGAGCGTTGCAATTTAAAAACGAAAGTGATCAAACGAAGCTTTTAGAACACTTGCTCAATATAGAAGAAAAAGCTAAAGAACTTAAATTGCTTAACAAAGAAATTGAGGACTAGATCATGGATAGTGCTACCTTTGATAGTGAATACCAAAGTCTCATTGATTATGATGAAAAATTAAATGAAGTTAATTCAAAATCAAATGTAAACTTGAAAAATTTAAAACTGAGCAACAATCTATGATCCCTCCACCAATTCAGGTTTCAGTCAATAATGTAGAAATTAACCGTACTGCTACTTCCAAACTTAATTTACCAAAATTAAGATTTCCTACATTTAGTGGAGATGCTTTCGTAGAATTTATTAACAGCTTCACTAATGCGATTGACGCCAGTGAGTCATTAAGTAAAATCGACAAATTCATTTATTTGAAGTCATTTTTATCCGGCGAAGCTTACAAAACTGTTTCCGGTTTTTCCCTTACGGAGGAAAATTATAAATCATGTTTGGATCTGTTGAAAGACAGATATGAGAGATAGATATTTTCCATATCTCCATATCTGTCTTTCAGCAGATATGGAGGTATGGAAGATTATGGAGATATGGGAGACATTTAATTATTCATTTCATAAACAAACTTTTAGAAATCGAACCAGTGAAATCCTCTTTCAATCTCAGAGGATTAAGGAAATTATACAACGAAAGCGAAATTAGTATAAGAAATTTAAATTTCATGGGTATTGATTCCGGTAATTATGGCCACTTATTAATTCTTATTTTCTTAAAGCAATTACCGCAAGATTTAGTCATAGAGTATCATCGTAAAAGAGATTCTAGTAAAACTGGCGATGTTAATGAATTAATGAAATTTATTAAATTTGAAATTGAATCTCGAGAATCCGCCAATATTGTAGTTGGTCATAATCAAAAAATTTCAAAATTTAATCGTTATTCAAGAAATTCTTATTATCTCGGACATCCTATGATTAAAACTAATACTCCTTCATCTGTTGCTCTGAATACGGTAGTAAAATATGTGTGTATTTTTTGTAAATGTGACACACACACTGCGTTAGAATGCAAAACTCTAACAAATGAACAAAAGCAGTACAAATTAAAGAAAGAAGGTTTTTGCTATCGTTGCATGAATTATAAACATTTAATGTCTAAATGCCAGGTTAAAATTCCACCATGTGAAACGTGCCAGTTTCCTACATAACTCCTTGTTTTGCCCTAAAAACAAAACTAAAAATTCTCCTACTACCGAAACTGATGATAAACAAGTAATAATTAGTTCAGTTTTGAACTCTCAAGATGAACCCGGCAGTTATGCGACGCTGCTTCAAACAGCGAAAGTAGAAGTTGAAGGTGGGAGTTCGCACAAGGTCATGGCTAGAATACTATTTGATTCTGGTTCACAAAAATCTTTTATATGGAGTGAATTGAAGCAATCTCTAAATTTGAAAGCTATACGGAAAGAAAGGCTTTTAATTTATACTTTTTTAAGCGCGAACCCATTGAAAAGGTTCGACGTGGTTTCTTTAAAATTAAGCAGCTTATTTCCTCCCTATCAATCTATCAACATCGAAGCTCTGGCATCTGACGAAATAACTGGCGCTAACATATATTCAAATATAAATCCTGCACATCTGCAAAATATTCTCCCAGCCAGCAGTTTAATTACTGATTCATACGAAAAATCAAATCTGCAGATTCAAATTCTTCTCGGAGCCGATTATTTGTATAATGCTATGTCAGGAGAAGTCAGAAAAATAAACAAAAATCTTTTTATTCAACCTACTGTGTTTGGAGATACATTAATAGGTCAATTATTTAACCCCGAAAAAATAAAACAGACCTCTGTTTCAAGCAGTGTAATAGAAAATGATTTAAAATCGTAGTGGCAGATAGATTCCCTTTTGTTGACAAATGAGTCAGCTGTAACGAAACCTTCGCATAGTTTATACAATTTCGGAAAGGAATTAAATATAAAGAATAAACGTTATGAATGTCCCTTGCAATGGAAATCTCAGAAGTTAAAAGAAAATATAAGAAATAACCTAGAAGTTGCTAAAAGGACATTTGCAAATTTAGAAAAAAAGATTAAAAAACGATGAATGTTTGTTTGATAGATATAATGCTGTTATGAAAGAACAAATTCAGGAGGGAATTATAGAAATGTGTTCGGATGAGTGTTTTATTAAGTATGTAATGCTGCATAGAGAAGTATTGCGAGAAAATTCTTCTAGCACAAAAACTAGAATTGTTTTTGATGCTAGCAGTAAATTGAAAACAAACGTTAGTTTAAATGAATGTCTTGTTTCAGGAGAAAATTTAAATCTTAATCTAATTGATGCTATATTGAAATTTAGAGAACATAAAATTGCATTTTGTGGGGATATAGCGAGGGCATTTTTGCAAATCCAAATTACTGAAACGGACCGAAATTATTTGTGTTTCTTATATTACAAAGACTGTGATAAAACTCTGCCGGTAATCATGTGTCATTTTAACAGACATTGTTTTGGTGTTACTTGCTCACCTTTTGTTTTGGCCGCTTCTATTAAAACACATATTCAAAATTATAGAGAGAAGCATCCCCTTGCATATGAAATGTTAAATGAATCATTATATGTTGATGACTTATTTTTCGGCAGTTCCACGGTTCAAGAAGCTTTTACATTATCTTCGAATGCTGTTTCAATTTTGAAAGATGCAAACATGAATATGAGGAAAATCGACACTAATTCTAAAGAACTAAAAAAATTATGGCTTTTCTCATTCCGATGTTGAAATTAACGAACTCTCTGATTCTCATTTTAAAGTATTGGGATTAGTTTGGAATAATTTAGATAATACGTTAGGATTTGATTTGCGTTCTTTGTTGTCAAGTTTTAATGACAATGAATGCACGAAAAGGAATGTGCTTCATATTGCTGCCAAATTATTTGATCCTTCTGGATTTATATCTACTTTCTTAATTCGAATAAAATGCCTTCTCCAAGAATTATGGCAGCTTGGTATTGGGTGGGATGAAGTATTTATGGATCAAATTAAGGAAAATTTTCAAAATTAGTGTAAGGAAATTAAAGTTCTTCAAAATTTAAAGATTCCTCGACACTACTTTCCTGACAAAATTAATATAACTAGATAACCAAGATATACAATTACACTTATTTTCAGATGCTTCCTTAAAATCCTTCGGAGTTGTGGCTTACTTTCAGTACAAAACTTCTAAAGGAAATTATCAGACTAGTTTTGTTTTCTCAAATTCTGGGGTAGCACCAATTAAAAAATTAACCCTTTCACGGCTTGAATTGATGGGTGCTATAATTGCATCACGAATAGTGAAACATCTTAAAGGTATTTTCAAGGACATTAAAAGAGTTGTTTTGTGGAGTGACTCTACAATTGTTCTCCACTGGATTAAAGGTTCAGCATCTAAATACAAACAATTTGTTGCTAATAGAGTAATAGAAATTCGGGAAACTACGGATCCCACTGCTTGGAGGCATTGCAGTGGAAAACATAATCCTACAGACTTATTAACTAGAGGGTTTGCCAATAAAGATTTAATCGTCTCTGAAAAATGGTGGCATGGTCCTGAATGGTTAAAAGACCCAGCAGACCTATGGCCAAAGGAAAAGATATCGGAGCATAAATCAGTAAATTCTGATGTTACCTCCGAATATAAATCCTGCATTATTGCTAGTTCTGCTATTATTCAAGAAAAAATCCTGGATCCAAACAAATTTAGCTGCTTGTTCAAAATGTTACGAGTGACCGCTTGGGTATTACGCTTTATTAATGCACTCAAAAAGAAAAACTACGATAAAGGTCCTCTTACTTCTGACGAACTCAATAACGCAGAATTGTTTTGGGTGAAAATTGTTCAAACAATGATTCTTACTCAAATGAAATAACCTGTTTGTAAAAAAATAAACCTTTGGATAGACTCTAAATTATTATGTTTAAATCCATTCCTTAATATTAACGGTGTTTTGCGAGTCACAGGAAGAGTGGGAAAATCAACCCACTTATCTACTTTTGAAAAAAAAAACTATAATACTCCCTTCAAAGGCTAAGTTAACTGAATTGTAATATGGGAATCTCATCAAACAGTTTTTCACTCTGGTGTGTCTCATACATTAGTGCAAGTTCGAGAAAAGTATTGGATTTTAAAGGCCAGACAAACCATAAAATCTGTACTATATGTAAAAAGTTCAATTCTTCACCAGGAAGTCAAGTGATTGCTCCTCTTCCAGATATTTGAGTGGAACAGTCAGCTCAATTTACTATCATTGGAATTGATTTTATATTCTCTTAATAACTTGTGCTGTGACAAGAAGTGTTCATCTGGAATTAGTTGGAGATATGACTTCCGACACTTTTCTGCTTGCCTTTCGACGCTTTATTTCTCGACGGGGTTTATGCTCTGTGGTGATTTCTAATAATGTCCGCACTTTTAAACCTGTAGAAATAGAGATCAAATTAATTTGGAGTGTGCTTAATCATCCTGATGTAAAAACTTTTAATCAGCCAACGGAATTAAGTGGCAGTACATTGTTGAAAGAGTCGCCTGGTGGGGTGGTTTCTACGAACGAATGGTACGTACCGTGAAAACTGCCTCACGAAAAACCCTTGGAAAATCATGTCTCACTGTAGAACAGTTGCTGACCGTTCTAATAGAAATCGAAGGCATGATTAATTCTCAACCAATCACCTATGTAGGTAGTGAAGCAGATGAACCAACTGCCTTAACTTCAGCTCATTTTCTTTTAGGTAGAAGAATTTTATCATTGCCCTCTGTAAGACTTCACCTTGATTAAAATCTCTCTTCTAGAAAATGTTTAGTTAGAGCTTTTAACTACCGCGAAAAGTTAATGAGATCTTTTTGGACTAAGTGGAAAAACGAATATTTATGGAATTTGAGATCAGCCTATTCAACTTTAATTAGGAATCCATCCCCGTTTAAAGTTAATGATATAATCTTGATTAAAGATGATCATTTACCTCGAAATTTTTGGAAATTAGGTAAAATTCTTGAATTGTTTCCAGGAAGAGATGGCAAGGTGAGGGATTGCAAAGTAAAAACTGAATCTGCAACCATAAAGCGTCCTGTACAGCTTTTGTATAATTTGGAAAAACAGGACTGAAGTAAAAGTGTAAAAAAAATGCACATCCTATGAATTATGTCATTTACTTATTTTCTTGATTTTAATTATTTAACTATTAATATTATTGAATATTGTATAATATATAATCTTATGTTTTTTGAAAGTATTTGTGTATGTACTCATGTTTCTTATATATTTTTATTGCCAGGTAACTTATAAAGTTATAATTCATGTATTACAACAATAATTTTACAGTTAGAAGTTTTCATGAACCCTTTGGTTCATCCGGGACCAGGATGTTGAGAATCCGTGGTCTACGTGGATGGTAATCACGTAGATTTCGTGGGTGGATCTAGCTGCCCCTCGTATGTCAAACCCACGTGGTATATCGATATATAAAGAAGTTAAATTTTTTTTTCAGACTGAACTTGTCAACCGATATGTTAGTATTGTGTACTAAAGTGTTTTTGATGTTTTTGTATTTTGATATATGGGATAATATTATAATGTATACTGTAGAATAACTAAGGATTAATGAAGTTTTAAATTAGAATTGTTTTTTCAAGTGAAGAAAGATTTTGGTCTTATATATGGAGAGTGAAATTATAGATAACACTTAGGGAAATATGTATAAGAATGATGGCTATTTAAAAGAAAAATTAGAATTAACTTTAACAAAGTAATGTGCTCATCTAATATTTTGTTTTGATTTACTTGATTATGTGAAATAGAAGGCATCATTCAATTCTGTGAAAGTATATATTGATTGTTATTCTTTTTATGTCGCATGTATTGCGTAATGGTTCATGTATCCTTAGTTAATGATATATGTGTGATTTTAGCTTTATGTTATGCTAAAATCAGTAATGATTTGGTATGTGTGTTCTATGGCCACAGTCGTCATATACATTGTGATTGTCAGATATGTGATTGTAGGTTATTTTATACCCCCCCCCCCGGGGGTTTTTTTGGGGGGGGGGTGGGGTTTGTGTGGCGCCTGTTGGCGAGAAAAAAAAAAAGGCGGCAATCCATTTTTTTACCCCCGGGGGGGGGGGTAATAGCGTCTTAGAGAGACGCGGTCGAGCTGTACTCGGAAGAAGTCGGGGAATCCGAGCACCGACATGTAAATAAAATTCTTGTTATTTTGTTAAGAAGCTTGCATTGCCCTATGCCCACCAGAACACGACACGACAGAATAGTCCGATCGTGTATAAGTTGTTCGGTCATTAACGTTAAAGAAAAGATGTAGTCATCAATGCTGGCAGACAACGCGGTAAACCACACCAGACATCACAATGACGCACTGAGAAGCAACGCGAGGACTATTGGCAACGGACCTCATAATTTTGAACATTGATCAAGTGACGATGACGATACATGAGCTGGTACTTTCCTTTCCAAACTTCCACGCTACTCCAACGGAAGAACTTCGAACCTCGACCTGATTTTACGTGTATTCGCCCACTGCATGGTAAGTGTGTACATTCTCAAATACAGTTTCCTAGTAATTTACAATGAAAATAATAGACTGTATAATATTTATGAGATCCGTCAGATTCTCGAATACTACAGACTTTCCCTTAACCACTTACTTGAACCCAGATCCACTTCTAATTGATTTTAATCTCAGAAGTTCAACTACAACAATTCACTCCAAGTTTTAACTTACTAACACCTACCGACTACCCCTTACCAGTACCAAATATCCTCGCTCATTTTCAATTCTATTTTGCTTATCTATTGCTATACCTAAATCAGTTCATTACATTTCCTATCTTCATCTAATTTGCTTCGATTACAAATCATTTGACTGGAAATAAGTTGCAAATTTAAATACAAAATCAGAAAGTAATCCCAATTATAAGTAAGGGGAAGGTTCAGAAATAGCCTAACAATACAAAGGGAAATAAACTTTCCTTTCTATGTTTTCGAATTTCTTTCCCGTCTTCCGAAATTTTCGAATACATTCAGGAATGCCGAATAATAATGCAACTTCGTTTTAATATTTATTAACATTTTTTGACTTTTTAAAAACATTTTTTTAGATTTTAAAATCAAAACAAATAGAAAAAGAGTATAATAAAACCAACTCATTGAATAACCATACCTTTAAATTCCCAAGAAAACTTTACAGGAAGCATAGGAAGAAACACGATACAAAAAATAAATATTTCCTACTTATTACACTTTTTTAATTATAGCCGACAATCAGACGACATCATCTTGTTTAAGAACCCGAAGGGTTATGAACAAACCATTGCTTTGGTTTGGTTTTTATTTACGTCGCACTAGAAGCAACACGAAGGCCATTGGCGACGGATTGCGTAGTTTTGAACCTCGGTCAAGTGACGAGGACGACACCTAATCTCACACCACCTTCTCCTAACATCCATACCACGCCAACGGGAGGATTTTGGGTCCCGACAGATTTAACTAGCATCAGCCTCGGCTACACGGCGGGTCCTCAGTGGCACCATGGCTCGAACCCACAACACGGCGAAAACCGCCAGACGCGAGTCCGGGGCCATGACCACTAGGCTATCGTGGCCACACGGACCACATGTAGCGACTCTCTTCTACAGCAGTGTTAGAAGTTAAAACGCCTAACTTAACTAGCCAGATGAGACGTCTTTTCAGCCTGATTGGTAGGAGCGTATTCTTCGGACTCACTGGTTCAGGGTTCAAAACAACGCTGCCGCATCAAGGTCGCCAACCGAATACTCTCTCCCCGTCCACGGGGTCGAAAAACATTCCCCGATGTTTCGGCCAGCGACGAAGTGGTGACTCAGGACTTGAACAATAGATGGCAGCACAACGTGTAACTACTGATTGCATAAGCCCCCGACGCAAAAAATACTTGCCTCTGTACGTTTACTAAATTTACTGATCACAAAATCACGACTGGTGATATTCAGACTCTGGCGCACGTGTCGACGAGACCCGTCACTCAACACGAGACAGCCAATGACTCAAATGGAAACTGTCCAAGTAAAACTCAATTCAACAGGAAGGGGATCAATATCAATTGCATTAATGGCTGAAAAGAAATCAAAGCATCCTTCTGTACAAAATATCAATGTTTATCTTCGTATCATCACGATGATACTCGAGGGGGAGTATGCAGTGACTCTCTTCTACAACAGCGCCAGAAGTTAAAACGCCTTACTTAAATAGCCAGATGAAACGTCTTTTCAGCCTGGTTGGTAGAAGTGTATTCTTCGAACCCAGGGTTCGAAACAGCAGCGGCATCGAAGGTCAACTCATTCTCTCCACTGAGCACGTGGTAAACTAACATCCCCCAATGCCTGGGACAAAACGTCATTCGCCAAACACCCATTACACACCGAAGATGGTGAATAGCCGAACCTCCCCGGAAGCGAACATTAGTTATTTTTGTGCCAAAAAGTGGTTTTATGTGAAATATAAATGGTTGAATTCTGTTTTCAAAAAAAAAAAAATTCATACTGTTTAAAGCGTTTCAACATTTTAACCCCCCACAGATCCCGTGACATTATATCATATTAAAAACGGTCATTATCTTAACAATCAATACTTAATATTATAATGTGGTTTTTTTTTTCTTTCGCAAAATTAGTGGTAGAGCTTCAAAATTAAATTTTAAGGGATGTGTGGTTACATGGTCAATTACTCATACATTTGTCACACTCTTTTAAATATTAAACAATATTTCAGAACCAGAAATCCAAAAGAATATCTGTGATTATAGTTAAAAGTACAGCCATCTTAATGTCAAATTAAATAGTTATTAATTTTGAAATTCCAAATGAATATATGAAAGTGAAAGACAACACACTATCATCTATCAAAGATTAGGCAAAATCGCTCTCTCGCTCTCTCTCATCCTTCTTAACTCTGTTAATCCCAGTTTATGTTCAAATAATAAAGTCTTAACTTTGCAAATCACTCTCATTCCAATTCTAACATTTCTCAATCATAACAGATTCAACTCCTATTATTCTGATCAGAAATCATTTCCAGTAACTATCAATATTAGCGATTAATAACGAAGATTCACTCCAATCTACAACATCTTATTAGTTTGTCGTTATTCTCTATCTCCCTTCTCTTTCTATTTAATTCTATTTTGCTTATATATCACTCGATCCTTAATTCAATTCATTCCACTAGTTCTCTTCTTCTGATTTACCTAATCACGTTTCATTTTAGTTGGCAAGGTGTTATAATTTTATGCAATTCAAATTCTCAAAAAGCCCAATGTTAAAAAGTTTCTTTTCTATTATTCAAGAGGTTATATTGTATAAGCGACAAAAATAGACGTCTGTCCTTTTCCTTTAACTGAAAAGTCAGAAAGAGTATCCTCAATATAATACATTTTCAAGAACCCTCTCCCCAATTTTTTTTTTTTTTTTTGAATAGATTAATGATCTCAACTTTGAAGTATATGATGTCATCATTTCTGAGCCAAACGGACTTGTAAAGATGCTCTAACAAAACTGGAATTCAAACTCAATATCACTTAATAGCTTGCTGTGGGCACTTAAGTAAATACACAAAGAAGACGAAGTAAAAAATAAAGTCAATGCTACAAAAAAAAAAGCTGAAGCGTTTCAAGAAGGTATGGTTTTTATTAATTTAAACGCAGTTTTCTCACAATATTAACATTCAGACTTCAAAAAATGCCATTTTTACAAATCTTTTGCGCATATGTTAAATATTTTGAATATTTGTAATACACATACATTTATCAGAATGTATTTAATTAATACTATTAGAATAATTTATTTAATACTATTTACAGTTTATTACTTTTAAGACTTATAAATTTCATATTATTTTTATTTTTTATCATTTTTATTTAATTTAAAAGTTCTTCTTATAAGAAAATTTTAGCATTATATAAAAAAAAAAAGTTTATGTTTTAATAAACTACAGAATGTATGCATCTAATACACACACACCGTTTTAAATCTCTAATCCAATGCTTTTTGAAAAAGAATAAATCATTAATTCGCATTTTAGCATTAGCAACTTGGTTGAACCATAACCTCCTTTTCAATTCATCAATGAGATTTTGATGGTTTTGGAGCGCTTACCAAAAACATTCCAATTTTTACAATGATATCTTGAATCCTACTCGGGCTCATGATGTAAAAAACTAAAATGAACCGATAAAATAAGCTCCTTCGTGGCCTGTAGTGATTGTCGGGATATTTCAAGGACACTGCGGCTTCAAGATCGTTCACTACTATTCCAACTTTTGGAGAGGCATATTTTAAGAAAGTGGCCATGCTTTTCGAGAATCTTTCAAAGTATTCCTTTCCGTATTCTGTTGAAATAGAATTTGGTGTCGCAGATATCGAATGATTTATTCTTTCTGTGGCCTTTTCTAAATTTGTCAATTGGGTTCTGAAAATAAAAAGAAGTATGAGTAATGTACGAAAAAATTAAATATGCGGAAAAAAAATCTAGCGACAGGCACAAAAATTTTTAAAAAATGTAAATTTTAAAACGCCATTTTAATTTTAGATCCAGTCGAGCTTTTATTTACAGTGCTTCAAGTTTCTTGGTGATAAAAATTGATGTACGAAAATACATTTATAAAAAATATTTCTCATCACCTTCTGACTAAAACAATTCTATATTTGTTTTTTGGGATAAAGTAGACTTCATATATTAAACTAAGAAATTTATTTTTAAAAATGTATAAATATGTATTTTATTCATATATTTGTTACCTATATACTAAAAATTGAATGCTTGTATACAAAAAAGCGAAATTTTTACTTCTTGTTTAGACAAAATAGATCCTAATGTCTTTTCGAACATATTTTTTAAAGCTGTTTTAAAATAATATATTTACTTTTATTTATAGTAAAACTTCTCCAGAAACATTAAAAATAAATCTTAAGCCGTGTGTGGGAGTTTAGAATGCTTCCATTACTTGTGTTCTTGGTTGTTTTTAAAACGTTTTTCTGAATTTCACTTGGTGTGTGTGTGTGTGTGTCATCAAATTTTCGATCGTTAATTTAACCAACTTCCCATCAAGCTAGAGCTTTGAAATTTTGGGAATCGTTCGTACTCGCCTAACAATGCAATATTCAGACGTTTGCGACAAGCTTTAACTCATATTTTCTTTAATAATGCAGTTTAGTCCAATCACTTGGCGCGATTTCAAAAATTGGCACCAAACTTGGCGATTTTTTTGGGCTGATCGTTAAGTCCGTAAAACGAGCCAGGGAAGCCACATTTGGCAAAATACCGCCAAATAATTCTTGTCGTCAAGGGTGATTGGGTTAAACTGCATTCCAACCATTTAATTTACCGGATGAATTAATTAATTTTAGTGAGTTTTAACGCTTTTATGTATTTCACTTGGTGTGTGTCTGTCTCTGCGTGTATCAGTGTGTCATCAAATTTTCTATCATTAATTTAACCAACTATATATAACTTCCCATCAAGCTTTAGCTCTGAAATTTTGGGAACCGTTCTTACTTGTCTAACAATGCAATATTTAGATATTTGCGACCAGTTTTATCTAATATTTCAATAATTTTCTTAAATAAACTTTGTCACCATATAAAAACGTTGTTTTTAAAAACGTTGGTTTTTAACTCGAATTATTCAATAAATCATTATTCTCTGTCCTCCTCATATTTGGGTTTATCTCGATCAAAGCAGTCACCAAATATGTTCCCAAAGATAGGATAATCAGTCACATTTAAGCTCTTATTTATCAATAAAATTTGTTGGAATTTGAAAATTGTTCGATGTATAAAAATTTTGTTCTAAAACAGGATCTGGTTTTACACTGAAGGTTCCGGAAAAAAATTCGATGCATAGAGTTTTTTGGTACATAGAAGTTTGAGGTAATATAAAGATTCGACTGTACGAGAGAATGTCGCAAAGTTTTTGTAATTACTAAGAAATAACCGAGTTATCTGGATAAAATTTATTCTGAATATGAATCCATTGATCCTCATGTACATAATGTTGTAAATTACGTGTAACTGTGTGCTTATTAACGTCGCACTTAGAAGCAACATAAGATCTAATGGCGATGCACCTCTTAATTTTGTACCTCTTGCAAGTGACGAATGACGACACCTGAGTTGGCATTTCCCACTCCGAAATTCTACACCACGTCCATGCGAGGACTTGGGTCTTCGGTCAGATTTATCATACAGCTGTTAATGTTGGTTAAGTTTTGTTTCAGAAACCCGTAGATTGAACTAACCCGCGTTATTGTAAAAAAATTTATTATCCTAGGTATCATAAAAAGTTTAATTATTATTAAGAAATAGTTTATATGGAAACTAAATTTTTATTTATTATTCTTAAGACTTTTCTAAACTGTCACAGACGAGATTTCTCTCAACAAACCCTGAATATTCCCATTCAAGTCACTTAAAAAAATCATTTGGATAGTATCGAAAATCGTCTGTATCATGAAGTAAAAGATTTCTATCTTCAACTCGATGCATATAAAATAATGAGTTTGTGCACTGATATGAAACCATACTTAAAGAAATATAAATTTTAGTTCGAGAAGTAATATCGTAAAAAAAAATTGTTTTCAAGCACCATATGCTTTTCCGTATAATCTCAGAGTTTTATATTACATAAACCATTCTCCCATTCTCTAGCTTCGTAATATGATAAATACAGCTAATAATTAAATACATTTAAAAGCTTTGCAGTCAATTATTTAAGAATGTGATTGTTTATTATCTTCGCACTGAGAAGCAACACGTTGGATGACGAACCTCGTAATTTTGAACATTGGTCAAGTGCGAGGACGACACCTCTGCTGGCATCTCCCTCTCCAAACTTCCACACCACACCAATGGGAGGACTTTGAGCTTTGACAGATTTAACGCGCATAAGTATCGGTTACACGACGGGTCTTTTGTGGCATCAAGGCTCGAACTCACAACTCAATGAAAACCACCGGCCGCGACTATGACCACTAGGCTACCGCGGTCACAGGCTAATTTCTGTAATTGTGTATAACAATAAAAAATATCTTACTGAAACAATTCCGGTTCCACAGAAACGACAGAAATACCCCACATGCTCATTTCTTGTCGTAAGCAATCATTAAATGCCACTGCTGCATATTTGCTGACAATGTAAGGAGCGATGCTTGAAACAGGCATTCGACCTTAAAAAGAAAGGAACATACATAATAAATCAGCAAATATTACACAACTATTGAATTTAATGAATTGTAGTCTGTCGTAATGAAAGAAGGAAATTAATAGCACATATAAGAAGGAATTGTTATACGTTCCAGTATTTTCTTTTTTAATTTTTTTAAAGTTTTTTTATTTATTTTAGTCACGCTAAGCTATTTCATAAAGGTCATACTTAGTGTTTGAATGTTTAAGAAAGCATGTGTAGTTTTCTCTACCATTTTAATTTTGTAAGAAAGCTTGTACCTTTTTTTCATTCTACTATTCAACATAATTACCTCCACTATTAAGACACTTATCACATCCATGCAACCAGCTTTTGGATTCCATATTCATAGAAGCCTGCTAAGCTAACCACAGCAACACGGCCGTTTTAACATCATCATTCTCGTCATGGAGCTGATTGCCTAAATACTTTTTCGAGTGAAAAAAATAAGAGGTATTCACTGGGCGCAAGATCAGGGCTATGCTGAGAGTGATTAATTAGCTCCTAACCATATGATGTGATTATATCATCAGTTTGACGAGCCACGTACGGACGGGCATTGTCATGCAACAAAACAATCTCTTTATTTAGCATGCCACGGCTTTTGTTTTGGATTGTACGACGCATTTTAGTTAAGTTGTCACAATATGTCTCAGAACTTATTGTATCACCACGAGGGAAATACCCACAAGGAACACCCCCTGCCTATCCCATACACAGTGGACATAATTTTGTGTGCTGAAATTGATCGCTTGATCTTCACTTTTTTGGCACGATTTTGAATACCTCCATGCCCACCTTCAAATGCTTTCCTCCGCTTTCTTACCATTCCATTACTCATCGTGTTTTCTTCAAGCACTTCATTAAACTGCTGTTGAATTTTGGCAGCTTTCAAGCATTTTGCAAGCAGAAAATAAGTCACTACGCGTATTTCACAATCAGCGGCATTTTCAATTATGTGAGGCCTTTTAAATGCGCACAAACAAACGCAAACACTAACAAATGCTTCCATGCTGACTCTATAGAGAAAAGGCGACAGTAGCGCTGCAGTTGCGGTACTTACTTTAAAGAACACGCCTAGTATATGATGATACTAATGCAATGGAAAGCATAATTTACCGAAGTTTTTCATCCTTCAGGTCAAATCCTTAGCTGGGAATTTAAATTTTAATTGCAAAAAAAAAAATAATTAGCCCACATAACTTATAGGGCTTCCTTCAATATTTTGACGTTTTTATGAATATGTTTATACACAGAAAGCTTCTATTAGTGCACTTTCCTTCCATTATTCTCTATTATTTATTCTGGCTTTGCATAACAGACTTTCTGTGGTATATCAAAAGGTACGACCAAAGACAAAGTGGTTTGAATATTCAACAATATCACGTTGAATAATAAAAGGGTTTTTAATTTTGTAAATATAATCCGCATGTTTTGGTTAGAATCAGTAATGCAGATTATATATCGTCATTACACAAAATATTTTTAGTATTTAACTAGCCAGATTCTTGACAGTGGGATTAAGCACTATAAGATTGTAATATTTTCTTATTAAAAATGCTTTTTTATTTATTAAGCAAAATGGACAAATACATAAATCATGATAAACCTAATTTGTCTTATAATCTGTCTTTCTAATTATTAAGACAGGTGCGTACATTTTTTTTAAAATATTTTCTAAAGGCTACTCTTTATTTCTCTAAACAAAATTTATAAAAACTTACATTCAGGTAAAGTAATAAATTTCATCAAATAACTTTAAATTGCAATACAAGAAACACATTTTGTCATTGAAAGAGGGATAATTATTGAATAAATACGTTGAAAATATTGTTCATAGGAGTTGTCTTATATTCTTTAGGAAGTTATTATATAATATTTTCCCATTCTTTCCAATAGAGATAAATTACAATACGAAATTCCTGAAAATGGAATCTCGGTTTATGCAGGTTACACAAACGGCATCATACCAAGCATACAAACGTACCGACTTGCCTTTTTCATTACCGTTGCTCTAAATCAGTGGTTTCCCAAATGTTTTAGCCTAAGGTTCACTCTGACTTCTTTACGAAGTCCCAAGGGTTAAGACCTAGCGAGCTTTTCATACCAACATACAGCAGTTTTGAATTACGCGCAAATGTTCGTTTCGAGGCTAGACAGCGAGTGAAGCATCTATAGCAAGGCGATTGACTTTTCTCTTTTTAATGTCGGTTGGTACAAGTGTCAAGGACATGACATTTCAGCTAAGATAGCCAATGCGGGTGCATGCGATACCCATTGTTACTACTATGCTAAATGTTTAGTCACAGTATTTTCAGTCAAAATATAAATTTTCATGATAAACTTGTTTTGTAATAGTAATTATCTGGTAAAAGATATATGGATTATGAATTAGTTTATTAATAAGTTCGTTAAATTTTATTTCAGGTTTGCATTTTAAAGTTTTTTAGAGTCATTTTGTAAAATTATAAATATTTTTTTTATCAGAATATGAATATGTTTTATTTTTAAGCAGTGTTAGATATAAGATTTATTTCGCTAGAGGAGATAATGTTATACAATCAAGATTTAAGCTTTGAATGAGGCTGAATTTTTTTTTAAAAAATATAATAAATTACATTTAGATTTCTAAAAGAAAACTACATGTAACTGAACAAGAATATTTGGTATCTAGTTCACGAAATAACAAAACATATTACATCGAATAATGAAGGTAAAGCTATTCAAGATGGTAATTTACCTGCAACACTTGTTACGTTTACAACTCTGCCTTTAGATTTTTTCAGTAAGGGTAAAAATGCCTTAGTAACCCTTAAAGGACCCAAAGAATTAACTTTAATGCAATCCTCGAAGTCTTCTACTTTTGAAGCGTCTATTATTATTCCTTTATGGATTCCAGCATTATTGACAATGGCCCAGAGCTCTGTTCCAAATATAACATAAATTATATCAAACAAAATTAATTCAAACTTAAATGCTTAGAGTTACTGATACTTAATTGCTAGCTTGATTATTTATGAATTAATATTAAATCAAACGATGAGTTTATGTTAAAAAAAACGTTTCTTTTATACATAATTTTAGCTTTACAATTGCTACAAATATTTTGTACATATTGCACTTACAGCATTATAGTAATATTATGTATTGATTTTTAATAAAATAATGACCAACGATAAAAAAATTATACATATTTAATTATAAGTTGAAACTACAAAATATACAAAAATCATGCATATTCCTTTTTTACAAAACAGAAATATTGTGCATTAGATTTTTGATAAGTCATTGAAATTTTGAAAATGATAAAAATTATGTGAACCTCAAAGTAAATTGATGCAAGAAAGTTTGCTGTTATAATTTTTCCTTTGATTAATAATTTGTATTCTACCAAGAAAAAATTCTGATTTAAGAACAACATAAATAATTTCATGTTTTTTAATCGAATATCATAGTCATTTATAATTAAATTTGATGAGATGTACGCTCTTTTTTTTCACGTACAAAAATACTAAGCAAAACACTTCAATATCTCCTAAGATAACTATAAGAACTTATTACACCTTTTATAGCTTTATTTCATTTTATATGTAAGTTTGTTTAAGCGATTTTATATTTTTAATAATGTTAAAAGACAAATTATTAAAAAAATTAAAACATTTTAAGTAATTAGGACAGTTATTTTTTCTTCATTTTCTATGTAGGATATTTTATGCTAAAGATCACATTCTGATGCACTCATTTTACGCAGTCAATTTTTGCATATCCATTAAAGAATTAAGGATTTACTTTATAAAAGTAATCTACTCTTACACATTTATTTTTACAATTTTGTCTCATGTTTTAGGGAACTGCTTGAGCTAACGCCAAAACCACTTCTTGAATAAGATATTTTCAATTTTGAAAATCTAATAATAAATGCTGAGTTCACTCCTCCCTCAGGTCTTTCGTATTATTAAAAGAGATTTGCTATCTCAATATACTCTCCTCCCATATTTGTGAATTTTTCTCATTTTGTACGAAAATTTTCTAGGAATTGCGTCATTCATTTGCTTATAATTTCTGCTAATTCAGGAAAAAATTCCCTTATATTTTTTGTGATTATAGGGGGCAATACTCAATAAAATGAATTTTAATTTAATCTTTTCGTCATAACAAACAATTACATCGTGAGACACACAGGGCGTTTCTTTCTTAAGAACATCAACAAATGCATTCGAAATTGTTTTTTTATTGAGGATAATTGGTGTTCATGACACTCTTTAGTGTTAATGAACTTGAAATATTACATACTTCTGCCAGATGTACGTAATTCATCTTGCACAAACTGCTCAGCCTTGTTCACACTTTCGTCTTTCGTCACATCCAGTTCGATTATTCGAAGACGTTCAGAACACCATTTTCGAAGCTCAGAAGCACCAGTGTTAGAAGGGAACTGACATCCTGCGAAAACCTGAAAACCCTTTGCATCTAGACGCTTAGCAAGTCTGTGGCCAAATCCGCTGTCACACCCTAAAATTTAAAAACTTAATGTAGGATAAAATAAAACATGGTAAAGTATAAGCTTCTCTAAATAGAAAGGGCCAAATTTTAAGTTTAGAATCTCTAATGGAATTTAACAGAAAATATAAATTTCCGCTGGTCTTAATATAGATTGATTGGTTGGTTGGTTTTATGAGATACAGGACAACCAAAGTTAGCGAGAAAGATCGGGTATGTCAAACTCCGAAACTAATATAAGTCACAAACAAGGTTAAACCTTACAAAAGTCACAAATTCTGTAGGTTTTACAGAAAAAAAGAACAGGTTTATATTAAAAAGAATGAGAACAACGCGAAAATTAATATTTTTTTCCATTAACACTATTTACTGTTGCCATCTTTCGCACTTTGTAAACGGTCGTGGTAGCCTAGTGGTCATGATTGAGAGATCATGGTCGTTAATGTTTTTATCGAATCGAACCTGATGCCACTTAGACCCGTCGTGTAGATGTGCTGTAATATTACAACCGGGTCTCTGGGCTTAGTTTAGTTTAGTTTTTATTAACGTCGCACTAGAAGCAACACGAGGGCTATTGGCGACGGACCTCGTAATTTTGAACCACGGTCAAGTGACGAGGACGACACCTGAGCTGGCACCCCCTCTCCTAACATCCACACCACGCCAACGGAAGGACTTTTTTTTACAGATTTAACGTGCATCAGCCCCGGCTACACGACGGGTCTTTGGCAGCCAAGGATCGAACCCACGACTGAACGAAAACCGCCAGCTGCGAGTCCACGACCTTGACCACTAGGCTACCACGGCCTGGTTCTCCGGGCTGTTATATTACATCCATCGGGTATCCAAGTCCTCATGTTGGGATGGTTTAGAAGATTTAGGAGAGTGGGGTGCTAACTCATATCTCATTTTCGTCACTTGGCCGGGATTCAAAACTGCGAATCCTATGGATCTCATGCTGCTTCTGAGTGGGACGTTATAAATTATCAATCAATCAATTCACAACTGTTAAGAATTCTAGAATAAACCAAGAGATTGCTTAACTCTTATAAATGAGTACAAAAAAAATTATTACACCCATTTTTCAAAAATTTTACATTATTTGATGCGGCTGTTGGCTACCACGGCCACACCAAATAGGTTTTCAGCCAGGTTTTTATCCACCAAATCAGGCAAGTTTAAAACATAGATGAATTAGAAAGAGTGATACGATGATGTGATGAAACATTGGACGAGCTAATAGAATAGGATGAACAGTGCACGGAACACGACAACGCCGAAGTGAAGATAGCTTCAGGGTTGATGTCGTCATACAAGATGCACAGATTTAACAACTTATGCGTCGTAAAATTTCAACAATATCCCTTTCGAGAATATATCACTCTCTTTCCTTAAGCTTAATTTAAATTTCTTCTTCGTACCTGAAAATATTCTTTTTGAAGTATCGTTTTATATAGAAATAAGCCTTGAAGAGGTTTCTTTCGTTAAAATTCTCTTTCAAATAGAATTTTTATCTAGCCACAGAAAAGATATATTCCCGTGTTTCTTCAATAGCAACTTCAGCAGTTAAAAAAAAAATTCCTTTCTAGTAATATAAAACAGATTCAAAATTAAGCTACATTATTAAATTGAGATTAATGGCTAAACTAGTGATCTTTTAATTTCTCCTTCTCTCTCTTTTTTATCTCTATCTCTGTCAATCTTTGCACATGTGAAATTTTTCATTCTTATTTATATCTTTTAATGTATTACCATATTTAAATACACTGTTTTTGGATTTGTATCCTATTTTCAATTATAATTTGTGATTTTTTTATTTTTTTTTATTATTATTATTTATTTTTATTTTATTATATTTTTTTATTTTTTATTTTTGCTATTTTTGAGTTCTTTTATTTTGGTTTAATATGCCATATTACTGGGGGGTTTTTAATTTCAAGTTGTATTATAATTTTAGTATTTGAGATTGGTTAGTGTATTATTGTAATGGGAGAGACTTATAACTTTTTATTGTACACTTTAAATAAATAAATTTAAGAAAATTTCCAGTTGTACAAAAAAAAACGCATTTTAAGAATGTTGTTGTAATTTTTATAAAGAAATGTCTTTTAAAAAAGAGTGAATGCAAAAAAGTAAAACAGAGAAATAGATTTCTTTTAGAAGTCAGAATTTTCTTTAAGAATGCATTTTTGAAGATGTTACACAGTTGATTCATTTAAAAAAAAATTAATAATGATATGTAGTAAATATGAATAGTCTAAGTTAATGCAATAATGTTTCTGCTCATTTTCTTAAGGGACATTAAATTCCAAACAGTTTGGTTTAATCGGCTATTTCGTTATCCGGCTTATGATGACTGTCTAAGAGGGCTATCACAGTATTAGTTTATTTACACAGCTATGAACATTCCTTCTGCATATTCATTTGTTTTGTCACTGAATTAGCGTATCGATTTTTAATAATTGTGAAATACGTATTTAATGAAAAGGTAAATTTTTAAGAAAATCACTTCTTTAACAATAGCTGTAAATAAATATACATATCTATAATGTTTCTAAATTTAAAATCAAGCTTCTTCTTTTTTTTTTTCTTTTTTCAAATTATTTTGTATGAAATAATAATGAATCGAAGTTTCCATTTAAAGAAGCCTTTTTAATTTGAAAATCATTGCTGTAAATTTATCTAAATCCTCTTTAGATCTAAGTTTTAATATAATTCTTACTATTTACTAATATATTTGTAATTTTTTTCGTCTAAAAGCAGCTAAAAATTATATTTTTGATCAAGCGGGCTCGCTTTCTTTAGACAAATTTGTTTCGACAAATTTCGCTCACATTAATTCTTTTATAAACTTTTTCTGGTTACATTTAAATCATTATATTACGTTTTTCATTAATATACAGTTATTGTTTCCCCTTAATTTATTTTATCTAAGTATTCTTATCATCAAATAATTAACAATCGATCTTTATTTGATAAAAATAATTATAAGTTACTATTCTAATTGCTTTAAGAACAAGTAAGTATTAAATCTAATTAAGTTATAACGAGATTCTCACCCATTTTTCTCTTCAGCTAACCTCTCGGGGCTTTCATATGACGTTATTTGATTTGAGAACCTCATCTTGTGAATGAACCTTGATTTACGTATTTGTTTAATTTTTTTTTATCAGCGTCGCACCAGGAGCAACACAGGCTATTGGTGACGGACCTCGTAATTTTGAACCTCGGTCTAGTGACGATGACGACTTCTGAGCTGGCGCACCCCTCTCTTAACTTCCACACCACACTTACGGAAGAACTTTGGGCTAAGACAGATTCAACCTGCATCAGCCACGACTACACGGTGAGTCTTTAGTGGCTTCAAGGCTCGAATCTAAGACTCAACGAAAACCACCGACCATGAGTCCGCTGCCATATGCGTTAAACTACCGCGGCCTTGATTTACGTTAATTTAAATATAAATATTGATTGTCATTGATTATTAATCCCGCACTAAGAACTTACACGAATGCTTTTGGCAATGGACCTCGTAATACTGAACTTTGATTAAGTGACGTGGACCACCCCTGAACTGAAACTTTCATTCCAAACTTCCCCACCACGTCAACGGAAAATCTTAGAACCTTGCCCAGATTTAACTTGCGTCAGCCCACTACACGAGGGACTTAAGTGGTTTCATGGCTCAAACCTACGACTCTACAAAAACAATGTCGACAGCGATTCTGCGACCTTAACCACTTAGCTACTACGGCTACATATAAATACCGAAGAGTAGTGAATAAGAGTGATGATAGTTACAGCATTTAAAAGTAGTGAATAGCTTAATGTGAGAGCATTATAAATTTTGAATTATCAGATTAGTTTTGTATTAGCATATATGCTGAGATTGGTGTAAGACTGGTTCCAGGCTCAGACCCTCCTTTGAAACCCAGTTGGTAAAAATTAATTTCTGATTATCTTTAGTAGCGTGAAGGTTTGTTCAACAGACGTGATAGGCATCTTGATATTTTTTATTCTTAAAAGAAGAACACATATTAGTTTGATTTCCAATACTGACTCTCGCCTGAGTGAATTCAATTAATTAATGATGGATCAATACGTGTTAGTAGAGAAAAAAATGCGTCAGAGACTTCAATTATCATGCTTGTAAAAATAATAATTCGAGATAAAAACCAACGTTTTTAAAAACAACGTTTTTATATAGTGGCAAAATTTATTAAGAAAGATTATTGAAATATTAGTTAAAACTGGTCGCAAATATCTAAATATTGCATTGTTAGGCAAGTAAGAACGGTTCCCGAAATTTCAGAACTCTAGCTTGATGGGAAGTTGGTTAATTTAACGATAGAAAATTTGATGACACACACACACACACACAGAAACACGAACCAAGTGAAATACATAAAAACGTTAAAAGTAACTAAAATTAATTAATTAATTCTGTAAATTAAATGGTTGGAATGCAGTTTAACCCAATCACTCTTGGCGACAAGAATTATTTGGCAGTATTTTGCCAAATGTGGCTACCCTGGTCCGTTTTACGGACTTAACGTTCAGCCAAACAAAAAAATCGCCAAGTTTGATGCCAATTTTTGAAATCGCGCCAAGTGGTTGGGATAAACTGCATTATTGAAGAAAATACTAGCTAAAACTTGTCGCAAATGTCCAAATATCGTATTGTTAGGCTAGTGAGAACGATTCCCAAGGTTTCAGAATTCTAGCTTGATGGGAAGTTGGTTAAATTAACGATCGAAAATTTGATGACACACACACACACACACACACCAAGTGAAATTCAGAAAAACGTTTTAATATAAATTGTGTACATTAATCAGTACTATCAGGAAGTGTAATTAGCCTGTTGACAATGCTTAAATAAAAAAAAAATATACAGTCATAAATGAATTAATGACTCTTTTAATAAGTAATGTAAGCAATTTTTTACCTTAACATAGAATTAGTTCCTTGTTGTTGATGCACGCAAAATAGTGAGCACCCGTGTATTCAAAATATAATGACGTGATTTCTATAACTAATTCAATTTATATTTGAATTTCGCATAAAATGAGCCCAATTTCAAGTTATTATAATAATATTCACTAAATAAATAAAAACTCTTTTTAACGTAAATTATTTTCGTATTTAATAATTTATGTCTTAAATATTTCTTCTGATCTAGAAAATTATGTTGCTAAATTCACGCAAAACTCTTGCCATTTTTTTTTTTTGTTGTTGTTGTTTAGAATTCTCTTTAACACTTAGACTACCATTTTATTTTTTTTAAATTTGTTTGTTTTGTTTAGAATTCTCTTTGACACTTAGGTTACAATTTTAATTTTTTAAATTAGATGTTTTTCATTGTATATGTGTTAGGAAGCCTTTGTAGACTTAGTTATGTGGAAGTCGGACGATTCCGGGGGTGTGAGGAGTGGAATTTTAGGGAAGATGTCTTTGAATCTATGGATAGTTTTTTAATTTTAATTATCATAAGCTGAGATCTGAATCAGAGTGGAACAGTATCGTGTGAGATCTATATTTACTTTTTTTCCTTTGATATCAGTATTCTCCTTCATGGGACACATGCGTTCTGTTGGTATTCAAAGAATTAAAATGCCTTCCAGAGACACGATCATTAGTGTTCGAGCTGGAGTTTTTATACTGCTAATCCGTAAAATATAAATTAAATGCTATCTCGCATTTTAAACAAAATTATACAAAAAGAGAAAATGATTTAAAAGAAGTTTTTAATTACACATATTACTTAAAATAATCATAATTTCAAAGTCGTTTAAAATTAAAATAAAACATAATATATTAGATTCCTACTTTGCTGAACTCGGTTCAATTAAGAGCCTCATTTGAGAAAATTGTTCATTTTGTTCTCGTACCGATGTGTTTGTGTCTAGCCTCTAATTTTTTACTAAACTCCCGAAAGTAACTAGTAATCTCCTGTTTAAAGGAGAAGTGAAATGAAGTAAATAAGATGGCCCAAGCATCTACGTATTGTATTTAATTTTTATTTAATATACCTTTTTTAATAATGATTTTTTTACGTAATATATACTATTTTAATTATTATACGGACATTATTAGTATTTTTTTTTTTGAATTACGTCCAGAGCACCGCCAAAAATCACTAATAACAACGTAATTAAATTGTAAAAGCTATGTGTTATCGTACGCAATGTAATAGAGTGTAACATCGCTATTCGGGAAATTTCAATTAAATAATTTCGTTTTCAGTTTCTTTCTAACCAAATGAAACATAATTACGCAAATTAAGTAAACTTTAGAGCTGGAGTGAATAGATAAAATCAAATCATATTAAAACGACAGAGAATTGAATTGAGGTAAATTAAGTTACAGTACAGAAAGAGTGCTAATGTGGATGGCGCGGGAGATTTCTTCCGTTTCTATGTGATTTGTTGAGACTAGCACCCAACTCTGTCTGGTTGACTCATTATTTGGAGAATTTACTTGTATTGTATTTCGGTAAGCGCATTCGTTGCTTTATTATAGAAGTTGTTAGTACTCGTTGCGGGGGACTTGAAACTTTTTAGAGCATCCCTCTTATTAAAGAATTAATAAAATCTATCTTGAAACATAATTGATTATTTAGTTACTTTATCTGTGTATGAACTTAAGTTGAAATTCAGATTTGTGATTGAAATGGCATTTAATATGACAGACGAGATAGGAAATAAGATTACCTCACAACAGTACACACAAGTAAATTGGCAAACACACGAAATAACTAAAACTATATAAAAAAAACGTACTGTTTTATTGGGTTGGCAACTAAGTAACTGCGGATTTTTTTTAGAAAATCAAAGACAATTTTTTCATGGAACTAAATAACTTTATTCTGTAATGTATTGCCCATTTTGATCAATGACCTTTTGCCATCTTTCAGGCAGCATCATAATCCCACGTTCATAAAACTTCTGGTTTTTATTAGCAAAAAACTGAATCAGGTACGATTTGACATCATCATCATTATTGAAATTTTTACCATTCAAGGAGTTTTGTAAAAATTGAAACAAAAAGTAATCAGATGGTGCAGGATCAGGACTATATGGTGGATGTGGCAAATCATCCCAACCAAGCTCCAATAATTTTTGCCGAGTGACCAAAGATGTGTGTGGCCTTGCATTGTCATGATGGAATACAACACCTTTTCGATTTGTCGATTCGGGCCGCTTTTTTTCAACTGCATTGTTTAATTTCGTTAGTTGTTCAATGTAGACATCAGAATTGATCATTCGGTTGGGTGGTAAGAGTTCAAAGTAGACAATTCCTTTGTAATCCTACCAAACTGATAACAAAACCTTATTTTTATGAATATCAGCTTTTGATGTTGTTTGAGTGTGTTCACCTGGCCTGCTCCACGATCTTTTCCGCTTGATATTGTTGTAAACAACCCATTTTTCATCGCCAGTTGTCGTTTTAAAAATGGATATTTTTCATTACGTTTCTTTAGCAAATCGCAGCTGTTAATGCGTTGCCTTAAATGCGTTTCTTTCAGTTCGTGAGGAACCCATATATCGAGTTATTGAACATAGCCAAGTTGTTTTAAGTGATTTTCAATGCATGTATGTGATACATGAAGCTTCTCTGCAATCTCACGTGTTGTACTGTGATGATCCGAATCGATTATTGCTTTGATTTGGGCGTCATAAACTTCAACTGGATGACCAGAGCGTTTTTCATCTTTGAGTGAAAAATCACCAGAACGAAATTTGGCCAACCAATTTTGACACTGCCGTTCTTTTAAGGCTTCGTCACCATAAACATCACATAACTTTTTATGAGCTTGCGATGCGTTTTTCCCTTTGCGGAAATAAAAAAGCAAAATATGACGAAAATGTTCCTTTTGATTTTGCATTCTTCAACGAAGGCTAAGCGAAAACTACGCAATTGATCAAAAAACTTTTTTTACTGATTGACAGCTGAATTGCCAACTATCAAATAATAAAATGTGTTTTACATTTGTACTACGTCTGCAAACCTAAAAATTGAACTGACGCCATCTATGAGTGAAATCCGCAATTACTTAGTTGCCAACCCAATATATTGATAGCTTATAATATTTTATTGAAAAAGAAGACATAAGTCTTTTTTTACGTCTGTAAGGCTGTCTGGATGTGTAAAAACTCCAAATCACTAGAAGAGCCGGAAAGGTGAAAAGCCGTATTATAAAAGAGGTACTGTATTTATATTCACCAATTTACTGTGTATATTTTTATCACACTTATCAGTTTAAGAAGGAGGATGTGACAGTTATAATATTCAAAAAAATCAAATCATCAAGTGAAAATATGTCAAAATTAAGTAATATATTAAAATAAATAACAAATATTTATCAAATAAAAATGTAAGAAATAACTATGCACAAATGTTTAAAAAAGGAAGTTTTTAAATTTAAATTTCTTGGAAACAAGCGCATATTTTGATTAAATTAACACAGAAAATAGCGAAGCATTTTTGATAAATTTCTTAGAAGCTGTGTAAAATTTTTCTTTTTGTTGTGTTTGTTGACAAAAGCGTTAAATCTGGTGATTAAAGTATTTGATGCTTTCCCTGAGTTTAATTTAAAATACATTTATTGTAAAATCTTTGACTATTTGTTCTTACTTTTACATTTCTTGAAAATAAAAGTAATCATTACAAATGTATAAGAAATAACTATACGCTGATCTAAAAATTAAGCAAGGGAAAAACAATCTTATTATCAATAATTATTAGGGCATCGTTAAAACGTAATAAATGAAATTAATCAATAATTCATTTATGCTTTGAAATAATATGCTGTAGTGCCTCCTAATAAGAGGCACCGTAAATAGAGGTCTATCTTAATAAGAGGTAAATACATATGCTGTTCAGAGGGACTGAGATAAACAGAATTGTCCCTTAAGTAGAGGTGTACCTTTTTCCGACGTTTCCTAAGCAGGACATATTATTTAATATACATCTTATACGAAAGATATCGATGCTTATCTTTTAATTTCTCTTTTCCTAAAATGTTATAGAGTTATAATATATATATATATAATATTTCCTAAGTATATTATTACAATGATTGTATACAAGAGTATAAATTTTTTTAAATATATAAGTTTTTCAAAAAGTATTATTTTACCTGTAATAAAAACTGCTTTTTCATAGGTATCCACAGTATCATTCAGAAATCGTTTTTTCACGAACTCGAAAGTGTAGGCATAGAACAGAAAAAACATAAGAATATTCACCAAACGCAGATAAAAGTATTTTAAGAACGTCGGCAAAAGGAAATAAAGTATTTTTGAAAGGAATATGCATGCTATGAAATAAATGCAAGCAACGAATAAATATTTTGAGGCCATGAGGGTACTTCTTTCATTAAATAGTTACAAAGCTCATAGAAACAATGTATAGGCTTTCCGAAGGTACCTACTGTTTAGATCACATCTAAGGGCATTCATCGAAAGTTACCCGTTTTAAATGAGGAGATGTAACCATATTTCCTTGTTTCCTAATTGCCGTATATTTGCAGCAAGGAAAAAAACGTATTTTGCTTCCAGACCATTTAAAACATATTATGAAGCTTTAAACTGAAGAAGACATTCCAAAGCTAAGGTGTTTAATGCAGTGAATAATAAAATTTCCATACAAATATATTTCATGAAATCAACTATAAGTAAAAAAAAATAATAATCGGTAAAAACCAATCGAAAGTTATATGCACAGTTTTGCAAAGAACAGATTTAGTCACCCAAGGTGCCCTTTTTTTAACACTAATTTTTTAAATTATTCAATTAAATATAAGAATTAAAGTAAACGATGAAATATCGAGAAATAGACAATAGAAAACTTTTCCCATAATAGAATTTAAGCAAATGATAAATTATTAAATTTAATGTATTTAAGCTCAATGTAATTAAAATTAATGCAAACAATAAATTATTAAATTGAATACTATATCAGTTACATGTAATTAAAATTAAAGTGAACGGTAAATTATTGAATTGAATATTTTATCAGCTACGTGTGATTAAAATTAAAGCAAACGATAAATTATTAAACTGAATATGTATTTGAGCTAAATGTAATTAAAATTGAAGCAAACAATAAGAAATTGAAAAATGATCTGATACTCCAAAAGTGATCTGGTGAGCCAAAATTGATTCAGCTGAAACAATAGCCCCTTGGTGGCTTGTTGGGGTAATCTTTATCAGTGGTGCATAGTTAGTAGTAGGAATAAAAGAAAATATGACTAATCAAAACTATAATATTTGCATTAACTTTATGTGAATTAATTTGTAAAATGGACTCCTTGCGAAACTTCCCTTAACTAACAACCGTAGTTTCTTTCTGACTTAATATTTAAGCTTCCTGCTTCTTTCCAACTGAATGAAATGTGGTTATGCAAATTAAGTCAACTTTAGAAGTGGAGCGAATAGATACAATCAAATCATATAAAAGTGACAATAAATTGAATTTGAGACAGATAGATAGAAAATGTTACGGAAACAGGAAGAATGCTAGTGTGATGTGCGCAGGAGCTTCTTGAGTATCTACGTGATTTATAAGAACTCGAACCCAACGCTGTCTGGTCAAATTAATCTATGTGAATTTGCTCGCATCATATTCCGGTAAGTATATTCTTTGATGTTTTAATGGAAGTTATTAAAACAATTGGCAAAGGAATTTGAATTGGTACAGAGCATCCCCTTTGTTAGAGGAATAATAAATAATATTTTGAAACGTAATTGACTAGATTCCTGAACTGTTGAGATGTGACTATTTTAATTAATTTACTGTGCTTAGATATAAATTGAAATTTAGATTTCTGTTTAGACTAATTTTTAAGATTTCAGACAAATCGGATATTAGAAATTCCCCACAAATTTATGCTTGGAAATTGTTCGTTTAAACAACGTGATTTGATACTTCAGTTCAAGTCTGCGTCGCGATGTGATTCACGCCAAGCGTGAACTAGGCGCTTTGCCAAAATTAATGAACCCCGATTAACTCTGTTTTCAAGAGCAATGAGTTAATGTTTCTTGGAATGAAATACGATGCTCCCTCTATAATGCGACACGTCATCTTTCCGGCTTACATTAATGCGGTCTAATCGTATTTACGTAGCAGAAGTGTCATTGTTATTTCTGCTCCTTTTCGTGATTAGCTTATATTCTATGAATTATTTTATTGAATTATTAATTATTTTATTAATTTATTTATTCAAATTATTAAATTTTAATCAGCTTTGTTGATTTTCTTCCTTGTTGCTTTTTTTTAATTGTAAATTCTGAAAAGTATTATGGTAACATTTGGTATATTCATTATTAGAACTCGTGAACGTGATTTTCTTTTTTTTTTTTTCCAGAAAGGGGTGGGGGGAGAATGACAAAAAATAATTTCTTTTTCTCTTTTTCTTTGAGAAAACTATTTCATTTTCCTCCCTGTGTTGCGTTGCCTGAACTGAATTAAGCTCTATCAAGAGAATTCAATCTGTTACGGGTCGGAATAGTAACTTCACTAGTCTACATTTGCTCCCTAGCATACATTACTTCATCTTTTTAGATTTGCATATGAGTAGTATTGTGCTTAAAAAATTTTTGTAATATAATACTGTGAAAATATAATCATAAAACTTATCTCTTATTTATAAAAGCAGAACATTGAAGCTTTTTCAAGAAGGGCTATGTTAATTATTCTCGCTGAAGAATAATGAGTTGGTCGAGCTACAATACACGACATAAGGAAGAGCGTTGACATGATAAAGTATTTCTTTTAAAAAATGAGAATGTTTAAAGTGCACAGAAAATATTAAAAACTGTTAAGCTTTTTGCAGTTTAAGATAGTTTTTATTTTTGCTTTTTACGGGAAGGGAGTAGGTTAAAAGCCTATTTCTGGAGAAATACTCAAGGAAAAACTTAGATTTTTCTATGGAAAAATTATGAATAAAGAAAACTTTCAAGCCAGCTGTAATTTTGTAGGTAGGAAAATTTAAAAGGTAATTTGATACTCCAATGTTGAGTACGTCGGGTGAAAGAAAGGACTTTTACTCCTTACCTAGTGTGTGATGCAGGTGAGAGCGGTTCATTTTGGAGGCTTTTACACACAAAAAAACATTTAAGGTGTCATATTACCCTTTAACCTTCAAAACATTCAATTTTCTGGAAGAATGATATATTAAAATACTCCTATAGATTTTCAGGAATCCTTCCAAAAACCCTCATGAAAATATTCCAATTATTTCCGGAGATATGGTTAAAAAATGTGCATTCTTATTTATGTAAAAGATCTTAAAATGGGCAGATGACACTCCTGCTTGCGCAACTGTATTTCTGTTCCGGATTGGTAAATATCTTATTGTTACTTGAGAAAGCCACTGATATATTTTTATTTATAAAGAATGAAGTAGCATGCTTTTATCTCAACTCAATCTATTCAGATTATTTATTAATTCCGCCGTAGTTGTTGAGATTAGTTTTGATTGGAATATTCTTTGTTTTGCTCTATATCCCTTAAAACCATAAGTGTTGAATGCAAATTCGAACTACAATCTATGCAGTCGATTCTTTGTTTCGATTGAATAACATTTTGGTCCATATTATTTTCGAAAGTTTTACGACTTGTTTTCTGCAATTTGTTAAACAGTGATAGTTCTGTGAAGTTTTAGAAAGAAGTTTGCAAACCACAAACTTCTGGAAAACGTTCTAAAAAGCATCGCTTTTATGGAAATAACTACATTAATGGAAGTGATGCAGCTATTGTTATTGAAGAAAGTTCTTTAAGGGGACTTAGTACCTTACGAAATCAAAAGTAGAACATTTTGACAAACTTTTTTCAATTCTTCATAAAACAACACTTTTTGCTTATTTCAGTATGAAACTTTGCCAGTTTGTGTAATAAAGTGCATAGTTTAAAATATTGGGTCAAGTTTTGCTATTAAATTATTATATTTTTTTATACAACATGAAATATGCGTACAAAAATTTGAAAAATAAATTAGCTTACCTTACGTTACCCACAAGATAACTTTTGAAAGATGTACAGTAGAACTATAATTCTTATACCAAATTAAAGCTAAATAATGACCTTATTCTGTAAACCTCAAATTTTAAATTTACCTTGCATTAAAAAAAATTGAAAAATTTAAAAAGTTATCAAGTTTGTATTTAGTAACTTTTTTTTCATGTATCATGTTATAAAATAAAATCTAATCATCCTATTAACAAAATTGAGGTTCACAGAATAAAGATCTACAAGTACAACACTCATGTAAAATTTTAAAGCTCTGCATACAAAAGATTTTTTTTAATCCTGTGGGAAAGTGTGAAAATAGCAAACTGAGAAAAAGAGGTTTGTTTACATTGCATTACATAGAACAAGCCACTTTAGACATTTACATTTTTTGTTGCATAGGACGTAATAATAGTCAGATTTTGACGCGGTTTATTTTAAACTGCTCCTAACATTCAGTACTATTTTTTAAAATCAAATTTGAAAAATCGAACTTTTGAAGGTGCAAAGGTACTAAGTCCCCTTAAATGAGTCAAGTCCTATTTTAACGTACTGCTGGACAATTTTTAAAATCGCGCCAAAATGGTGCCTAACATGCTGTTTTCAATTTCGAAACCTTTACAACATGAAACAAGATGGCATTTTTTCCGATAGACACAATGCGTGAAAAAAACTGTGCTTTGAAGAAAACATATAAATAGTATAAAAAATGTTAAAACAACGAAAAAAAAGAGTGATTTTCAAACTCAAAGTGGTTTCAATAGGAAAAAGAATGATGTCAGAATGACTACTTCCAAAGAATTGCAGTTGTAAAAAAGAATACAAAAATTAATTGAATATTAAATATTGAAAACCACTAAAAAAGGGGGGAAATACTTTCTTTAAAGACGATTGTGAGGCTATTTCGATTAAGTAATGACGAAACTGATATTCCGCCTCTGAAGTCTGATTTTGAATGAACGCTTGACTACTGACCATGATTACCATAAGAACTCGCTATACTCATTGCTTTAAACTATCAATAATACCACTAATATTCTTTTTATGATGATTTTCCTCCTTTCTGTGACACCATTCGAATCTTCAATATTCCTCTTAGGTAATGAAGTTTTGTAATGGACACTTAACTATCAACCACATTTATCAATAGAAACTTGGTCAAGTGTCATGCCGACTGTTTAGAAACAGAAATCTGGTTTATAGTAGGATTATCAAAAAAAAAAATGTACCAATTTAATGATTTATCACCAACTAACAATTTTCGTCGCCAAGAAGTACGCTAAAATACGACCCATCCCATGGACTTGTGGAACGACGAACTTACAGAATATTTTTCATGTATTAAAGTAAATATTCCAAAAAGTGCAATAAAGAGGCAGTCCTCGAACACTTGAAACTGAGTTTGATTAAAAGAATAGATTACAAGGATAACTCATAATCTACATGAACAATTTAGTCGTGTTTTCATTTGTGAAAGATAATTAATTATGGTAAAAGTGATTTAATACAATGAACATTAATATAGGAAAAAAATTATCGGGAAAAGGAAAGTTGACTGATGTCACGACCAACAAGTTGAACGTGCATTACGTTAACGTCCTTAAATATAATTCTGATTCATTGAATGATATGCAAACAGCTGTTTGGACGTTTTACTTTCATACCCGATCAACTGATTGTTAACCACTTCACTGCTTCTACTCCACATAAATTTGTTGTGTATATATCAACAAACTGTGTCAGAAGATTATGTGAAGCATTTTCATCATAAAAGCACATTACCTGCCGCTATCATTTATGCTATAAGACCTGTGTTTAGAGTCTTAAAGTACTGTTAGAGTGTCTATGGTTAGACATATGCAGAACCCAAATGAATCTTTTAATTCATTTATATGGAGAATATGCCCAAAGACATCTGGATGTGGCAAACTGTTTAAGAAATAGGTACAAAAGAAACTGCTGTTTTGTTAAACAAAGGTAAAAAAGGCATGCAATATATTATGAAGTTGCTATAAATTAAGCTTGGCATTAGTTGTATTAAGTCTCAATTTTGTAAGGACTGGAAAGGTGTCAAAAGACAGCTCAAAGAATTATAATTTACAGCACTGTAGAAGCTGTAAAGGCAAGATAAAAAACAAAATCAGAATTAAATACTCAACAAAGTGAGAGAGAGAAGGCAATATATGAAGCTAGAAGATTTTGAGCCATATTGATAAAATTAATGCTAATTTTAATGCCAGCAATGAGTTCATATCTCCAGCATTTAAACAAAATTCAGGCAGCTTAATAAGTTATGTATGTTCAAAAAAGTCTGTATTATGAACTTATTTTTTCTTCGTGACTTGAGAAATTTTGAGACACCTTAGTATTACGTGTACTTTTCCTCAAATATGTTTGATTAATATATGTATGATATTAACCGCAAAAGTTTATTAATAAATGCAGAAAAAAATAAAATTTGTTAAAGTACTCTTATCTCAATACGTTTTCAAACATAAATATATAAGTTCTGATCAATTTTATTGCAACGAAAGCTTTAAAATCTTACTTCACTTAAATACTGACCGAACCTCAAAAACTTTCATTCTGCCATGATGTATATTTTCACACACACACAATGGATTACCTCTCATATTGTATGAATACATTGCATCCCCTCCTTATATATTTATGTTTGCAACCCCTCCTTATTCAATGTACATCAGATACAATGAATATTTCTCAATGTACAGCTGATACATTGAATAAGGAAGGGATTGCAAAAGCTTCGGCTTCTACCACCTCAATCTTTTCTACAGACTTGTTCAAAAATTAAATCTGTTATCGACCATTCTTAGCATTCTCCTCTGATACACGACTGATACTGTGCAAGCAAACTAGTCTATCCATCGTTTTTGAAAGTGATTCGGTCCAGCAGACTGCAATATCAAGATTTTTGAGCAGTCACTTGAGGCGTCTCACATTTGACCAGGGTAGTAAGATCTTTTCTATTTGTAGAAATTGTAACTCTAATCAGTTTCCCCCTGAACATCTTTTTTTTTCTATCAAGGGTTTCCAGGGTGGATTCGATCACAAAACGTCTTGTTGCCTTGACTTGTTGGGTATTCTTCGATTCATAGATCTGATCTAGCCCATTGGCTGGACCAGATATGATTAGAAACAAACAAAAAATCTTTGTTTATCAAAATGTGATTCTTCATCATTTCACATAAATTATCTTAAAAACTATTTAAGATAACTTCACGAAGAAAATTCTAACTATATAATAATTTTGCTTAACATAATCAGAAGTTAAATTATTGTTTTGTACATATTTTGATATTTTCCAATGTAGGTACATATTAAAAAACATAAAATTTTATGTCATTTGAAATAAGCCTTTAAAAACTGAAAATTTCATTAAATATTGAATATTTTAATTAAATTATATTTATAAGTATTTAATCTACATTACAAAATATTTTAACTATTTTTCTAAGTATTTAATAGGCGTGTGTCACCTGTTGTACACTAAGCTATTCAACCCGTCTCCGTTGTCATAATTAAACATTTCATTAAATAACACTTAAAATTATATGCTGTCCGATAGAAAATAATAATCACATCTAAATAATCACTTAACCATCCAACAATAATTCAAAATTACGAGACATATTTGGTGTGTTTAGCTGACCTTTGTGTTGGGCAGAAATTAACAATCGGAATCACTTAACGCGGAAACAACCGTGAAGAAAATACCATGAAACAATTAGAAAAGAGCGTTGATATAATTTTTTAATCAATTGCAATAACGTATATCATTTTAAAAATTTACAGTATCATTATATTGGAAGGAAATCATCTATTATTTAAAATGTACATACATATGGAATAGATTATTTGCATATTATATATGAAATATCAAAAACAAAAATTTATTATAATATTTTAATAGTAATGAGAGAAAACAGTTTTTTGAGATTCTATTGCAACTGTTATGCTATTTTCACCTTAAAAATGGTATAAAAACGGAAATAAAAATAATAATAATAAATAAAAGTAATAAATAAAACAATATAATAAATAAAAACGACGAAAGGACGTTTGTTTAAATTTATGTGGCATTGCTTATAGAAATTAACTTGCAGTTTTGGGTTTTGGAAAACCCAAAATGTAGTGACCTGCACTAAACACGAAATCCTGCCATGCATATGGAATTGTTGTATAAATCTTTATTAGTACTGTAGTTAAAATGCTTCCTCGAGGCTCGTAAATACTATCTGGGTATTTAAGGGTGATTGCACTATCCAAAGCGTCGATTACTATCTTCGTTTTGGAGCTGGTAAACTGAAAAAGGTATCGTTTCATGGGTATGAACGCATCCAAAAACTTTTCTCCGTAATCGGATCTAAGATCATTAGGAATCAAAGAAATACTTGCATCGATATTCTCGTCAACTAGTTTTTGGTTCGTCAGTTGTGTCCTGGAAAAAAAGTGTACATATGTATATATGCAAGTACATACAAACACAGTGAGAAATATAAATGTATGCATATAATTTTAAAAAGTAAACTTCAAAATAAATTAAAATTACAATAAAAAAACTGTTTATGAAAACATTAAATGCTGAGGTAACGGATACATTAAAAAGCTTTGAATTTTCCTGTACTTTTTGTTATGCTTCTAACAGATAGAGAGTGTTGTGTTGTTTACCTAGATGCATTATACAGGAGAATACGATAAATAGAACTCTAGAAAAATTGATATTTGTAACCGCTCCAGAACTGAATTCCAATGTTACCAATGAAAATATTGCACTCATTATATGAAAAGATTCTTGACAGCTGATGATGATTATATTCTTCTAGTGTCTTTTCACGGCCACATTAATGCCGTAAACTGAAAGCTTTGTCAGAATTCTTACACTAAGGTGACCAGATTTTAGCATTCCAAAAGGGGGATAACATCCTCGGGGAGGGGGGGGGCTCTTTGATTAAAAATTTGGTACCTAAAAATTACCTACATTTGGTACCTAAATAAATTACAAACATAAATCATCTGAATAGTTTATTTGTTGTCATCACTTGTTTAACTAGCACACAGTACGATGTGTATCATATGAAAGACAGTAACAAAACTCATTATGCGAAGGCGTTACTTCATGGACGACCAACAAACTCCTTACACCCTGACTCTTCTCCTCTCTGAAATTCCCCTCAATTTCCAATTTTTGTATAAGATGTAATACCTTAGCAACAATGTTCCAAATGATTCTTGATCACTGGCGGAACATGTCGCCACAAGAATAAAATCTGTTGAAGTGTACAAAGTGCTCTCTCTTCATTTTACAGTTACAAAATGTTTTCGTCGCTGCCAATGCCAAAAAATGCCACTGATCATTAAGTCCAAACAATGGTGGTCGTATTCAAGCAACTGATCAAGGCGAACTTTGACAATCAGTTCCTGATAATCAGTTCTCAACAATTATTTTTATTATTAAAATTTAACATTATAAAATTTACGAAAATAATATAAAACTCATATCCTGGTAATAGCTACATGGAAAGCAAAAACCGTATATTCCCTTCCAGTTCTCCTACCGTTCCCTAGCTTGTCGTGCATTCTTTCTAAAAATCGGGACTTTCTTAAAAACCCGCGGGACGCGGGATAAATTGTAAGAAAGCGGGACGTCTGATCACTTTATCTTACACTCTAGTTCAATCTTACAATAACTGACCGCTAAATTCGAATTTCATGTTTACTTTGAAAGAGCTGTGGCTCATCTCACGATTTTTAATTAGAACACAACGTCAAAATTCGATTAAATTGTTAAGAACTATCATTCTCTCAAGAAGGCACCATAAATAGCTTTCACAGCTGTTAGGGATATCAATCGTTTTATATACATAACTATTGTTGGATACAACGGAATATACATATAAATGATACTGATAAGTATTTTGCAAAAGTATATTTGACAATGTTCTTGATTCTCATGGATATCGTTCACTGTTATTTTTTGAAAGAGACAGTAAGTGAAATAAAAATCTGTAAGAATGAGCAAGTAACATGAAAATTTTGAAACAATTGTTTTATGACTTTTTGATACAGGTAACCTAATTAATGTTTCTAGTAGAAAGTTTGGTCTAAATTAATTTAAATAACTTTTGACATGATTTTTTTATCAATCTTTATCTTGCGACAAGGTACTTAAAATACTTCGTTCACATTTGATGTAAATTCTTTAGTCTGATTTCCATCTCTTCAATGTGTGTGTGTGTGTGTGTGTGTGTGTGTGTGTGTTAAATCTATGTATATTTGAGGGTTCGTACATGTAACGTTTATTTTTAATTTATTTATTTATTGTAAAAAACATTCTTAATGTAGTTTAGATCATAAGAAACTATAATATCAGAAAATCACAATTTCAGGACTCATAAAAACAATTAGAGAGTATTTTAGCAGGCACACAAAAATGGCGTAATGTGCAAATTTTGTTACAATTGAAATACACGCGGAGTTTACTTCATAAAATCTAAAGAACTAAACTTTAAAAATGGATTCACCATAAAATACCATGAACAATTCAAATATAATCCTTGATGCAGCTGGTTTTAGGAACGTGTTTTCTGACATAAAACGCATGCATACGTACGTGTGTGTGTGTACGTTACTCAAGAAATTTACTATTGATTTTTTTTCGCTGGAATAGTCGAGCGCTAAACAAAACGGAAGTTTCGGTTACCAGTGTTTAGATAGAAGATACTAATTTCATAAATGTGTTAACTTCCCTACTTAGAGCCTGCCTCTAGAGGGCGTTCATTTTGTAAAGGGAGAGAGTGTGATGTCACACGATCCCCTCAGACGGGACCTGACCGAATCTCCGAGAGGAGCTGTTGTAAACGAGCGGTAGTAAGAAGAATAAATATTGTTGTTGTTATACAACCCGATGTGTTTTTTGTCTAAGGACAACAGTGAACTGAAATCTGAGGTGATGATGATTAGTTTTAGTTATTAGTTTTAATAGTCAGAAGCGGGATGTGTGTTGAAGCCCACGGTCAGACTGACATTTCTCTGAGAGAACTGTACAAAAAAAGTACGTTGTAGGACTCTAACCTACCGGAACTGTGAGAAAAAAAATGTGCCTAGAAGTGATTTATTTTGAAGAGTATTGAAATATTGTTAAATATGTCGTACCTCTCAAAAGGACGTAAAAGTGACTTAATCGAGCTTGCGCTTGAATTTGACGAAATTGTCCCTTCGGATGCTACCTATGTGGCAATAAGGGACATCATCATAAAAAGCGAATTCTATGAAGAAGTTTTCGCGAGAGGATGTCTAGAGCGGATAATTAAAGATAGGAAAGAAAGAGAAAAAGAGTTAGAAAGGGAGAGGATTGAAAGAGAACAAAGGTTAGAAAGAGAAAAGGAGATACAATTTGAACTTGAAAAATTAAGATTAGAAAAATTAATAATTGAAAACAATAGAAGAACACAAAGAAAAATCCAAGAGTACTATGAAAAACGATTTCAGCCTCAGCAGGAAAAGTTTGAATCTGAATTGAAAGAAAGGGACGAGAAGTTTACCGAAATTCAGAAGGAGAATGAAATATTATCCGAAGCTATAGGGTTACAGGATACCAGTATTGAAGAAAAAGTGCTTGTTGTTGGAAGACGACTTCAGTCTCAACAGGAAAAGTTTGATTCTGAACCGAAGAATAAAGAACAGAAATTATCTAGTATCCAGGAACATAATAAAAAGTTAACGCAAGCCATACGGGAACAAAATGTCGTTAACAGAGGAAAAGAAGAAGCGTTATTAGCACCAGCGATGCTACCGAATGATAAAGAAGAAGTGCAACGGAAAATACAGAAAGGAAATAAAGAGAACGGAAAAAGAAGACAGCAACGATGTCAAGAAGCATTCACACGTGTAGAAGGACAACAATTAACTAGAGCTCAGAAAGCCAATGAGAAAATTTTAAAGGATGATACAGGAGAAAATATTCCCATTGATGGAAAGAAGGAAGCAGAATTCTTCAAAACAGGCCCCATACCAAATCCGATACAGTTGGGAAAAACTAAAGTCTTACGACAGACAATTAGGTGGACAGAACGAGTGGTTAGCCAGTTTCCCCTCCGCAGAAAAGAGATACTATTTAAAATGAAGGGAGTGATTTCAACGCAAAGGAAGAAAAAAAATAAAAGAACCCGCAGCATTTCCCCGTCCCGTGAAAGAGTCACCAAGAAACATGTTTTGGAGACAAACATCGCATTTAGAAAAAGTTCGCACAAACAGGACTTTCAACAAAAAATAAAGAAAAGAGATATCGAACTCCAGTGGAGAGGGTCCCCCTCTCGAAAGAGAAAGGAAGCTCCGTTTGACCCAGGGGGTGTCTAGCAGTACTTCACTGAGGACTGAGTCTCCGTTCCCCCTTTAGTAATAAGAGTTCAGAGACACCTGCAAAGAAAAAAAAAGAGAGAGAGAGAGAGAGTGAGCAGAAGGGCAGGAAGTGGACCGCAAGTTCGTTGACCAAGAGGGACGGTCATTACAAAGTATGGGAAATTTTGAAGGCCGTATAAACGCCAGGAAACAGACCCTACTCCCCGAAGCCGACATAATTCGAGAGACCAACCCCCCGCTCCGCACATAGTGCACTACGGGTTTGGAGTAGGAAGGTTCTCGTGTGTAAGCTAAAGGTCTCGCTCTGCCACAGCAAGAGTCGCATGTGCGCTCCCAGAAGCATTCAAGAACACTCCCAGAAGTATTCAAGAACACTCCCAGAAGCACCTTGGTGCCGGGCTGGTCTTTTCCGGGCTAAGAACCGGCTGCCCACGAAGAGGTGTAGCAGGCTCTGGGCTACTTAAATGGTTAATGTCCTATCTAATTCTCCGGCACCTAGACATCTTTGCAGTCTCTAACACCAGGGGCGGGTGCCGGGGTACTTAGGTTCTTTAGAGACAAGTGATGAGATAAATCCCACCGCGAACCTTTTCCCTTAGATATTGCGGACTCACCTGAAATGGTTTTTGTGTCAGCTTTGGGGCCTTCACTAAACCTCGTTTACTTTTGAGGAGATCGTCTCGTTGCCTCGGGTACCTAGACATCTTTACACCGTGGTGGGTACCTTTGACTGTGATACTTGGAACCCGATGCCCATTTCACAGCCCTCGACATCTTAGTGGGTCCTTTCTCACCGAGGACTACCTCCTGTCCTTAAATTGTCACACCGAAGTGCGATCTTTACTGATTAGAGTTGGCCGTGGTCAACTCATCCACAATCTTCATGATGTTGCGAAGAATACTAAGATTTTTGGGCTTAAGCAACGAGGCTAGCCCATGCTCTGTGTCCAGCTGAGAGTACAACCTCCTGGTTCGTGGACAACTTGTGAGGTAGTGAAGCGCGTCACCGTCTCCACCACACTCACAGCTGCCTTTCCCCTCGATTCCAAACCTCTGGAGGTATGCGGGAAACCTGCCATGTCCCGTCACCAGCTGAACAATCTGCTTGTCACTGACTCGGAGTTGTAATACCGGGTTGGGCAGGATCTGGTGCGTGAGCCTACCTTTGGCGTTCGAATGCCATCTCTCTTTCCAAATCCTTAGACCTGAGTCCCGAAGCAACCATTTAATCCGTCTTCGAGAAGACGGCAACGGGTCCGTAACCTGCGGCAGCTCGGAAGGAATTCTCCCGAGCCGTGGGAGCAGTCTCGAGTGGCCGGTGGCCGGGGGAGCCTTTCCCCCCGAAGCCGACAGTGAGGGAAAACTCCCGCCCCCACTTCTTCAACCAGAGGTTACCGAGCAATGGACATTTACTGACAAAGAAGAGACAACATTTCAAGGAGGAATCAGGTCAGTGCACTTCGGGAATGTGTTTTCCCCCTCCGTTTGGATCCGAATTGGTGAGAGAATTTTTTTTTTTTATTTCTTTTTAGAGGGGCTTTTGCTGTGACAAACAAGGGGACTATAAACTATTATTTCGCAAAGAACTTTTTTTAAAACAAAAAGGAAAACAATTATTTTGTATTAAGAATTAATTAACAGTTATTTCCTCATGGAACATTAGAATATTTTAAAGATTGAGTATTTAAGGAACTTTAATTTGATTATCTTCAAAAAAAAACACTATTGATTGAATGTTATTTTTAAGATGTATTTTATTAATTTAGTTTTTGACAAGGATAAGTAATTTTAAATATATCAACGATGTTTTATTTTGATTTCATTATTTTGAAACAGAAATTATATATTTTGAGTAAGAATTTAAAGTTAATGAATCTGCCAGCTTTTAATGAGTGATATGGATTAAACGGTTTGAATCTTAAGTGTGCCAACAAATGTTTTTATGTTTATGTGATCTTTTATGATGAGAAGAATAACTAATTGATATTTCAAGGTAATATGCTCAACGAATTTTATTTTGTAATGATGTAGGAATATTGTATTATATTTTGTGATGATTAGGAATATAATTTTGTAAGGATTTTGGAATATATTGAATTAGGAATGTAAAGATTTAGGGATACAATTTTGTAATGATTTATTTTGTAAGGATTTATTTAGGAATGTGCTTTTGTAAGGATATAAGAATGTGATTTTGTAATGATTTAGGAATGATCTTTTTTGTAAGAATTCTTAGATTTGTGTTTTGATGATTGTGTTATGTTAAAAAATTTCTTTGTGACATGTATGAACCCTTTTGAGTCTAGAAGAGTTAAGCATGTTCTTTGAAAATGAGAATATCGAAAGGAGAATTAATATTTTAAGTATGTAAAAATTAAAAAAAAGGAGGAAGAAGAAAAATTAATATTTACAACTGTATGAATTAATCTTTATGAGGATACATATATTCGATGTTTTGAAGTATGAAAATAGTAATTTGTCAGATATGAGTACTTTTTTAAATTTTTATATGGCAATTGATGTTTGAAATTAGATTTGATAAAAAAAAAAATATGTGTATGAGTTCAATATTTTGAAGTATGAATTTTGTGTTGATATCTCGATATGAATATAAGAATGTGTTTATGCAATTTTTTTTAAAGAAAAAGGATAGGTGATGTGTATGTAAGCACGCTAAAAGATGTTGAGAAGTAGTATTTTAAAGTGTTTTGATAATTTTAGTATTTTGTTATGAAAGAGAAATAATATTTGAACTGTATGACAACTAAGATTTTTGTTTTGAAGCCTTAAATTAGAATTATTACTTATAAAAAAATTTTCTTTATACGTGCGTTGTGGAATGAAAGATAATGTGTTGTGAAATGCAGATATAAGGTTGATTATGTAAAATGATTTGTGTATGATTATTGATATTTTATCTGTATACGGTAATTGATATTACTATTTTAAGTATTTAAGGAATTTAAGTATTGATGTTTATGTATAATTATTGATTTTTGCTATTTTAAGTGTTTGAGGAATTTAAACATTGATATTTTGTGCATGATAATTAATGGTTTTAAAGTGTATCAGTTATTAATGATTTTTTGTTAATTGAAACTGCACAATTGGGACAATTGTGTATCAGGTTGGCCGAACTGTTAACTTCCCTACTTAGAGCCTGCCTCTAGAGGGCGTTCATTTTGTAAAGGGAGAGAGTGTGATGTCACACGATCCCCTCAGACGGGACCTGACCGAATCTCCGAGAGGAGCTGTTGTAAACGAGCGGTAGTAAGAAGAATAAATATTGTTGTTGTTATACAACCCGATGTGTTTTTTGTCTAAGGACAACAGTGAACTGAAATCTGAGGTGATGATGATTAGTTTTAGTAATTAGTTTTAATAAATGTATTATGAATATTATATAATTTTTAATAAAATTATTTAGGTATATTTGATGTTAAATATAAAACTTAATATGTGCTACGTTCCTGTTAAAAATATGTATTTCTTTATGCCACCAAGTATGGACTATAAACCCTCTTAACTTTTAAGGAATTTTTAAATAGATTAAAATATTAGCGATTTTGGTTATAAGTTTTATTAAATAAAATAGTATAAATAAATTAGATAAATATTTAAATTTAATTCGTAATTAAAAATATAAGATAAAATATCGAATAATGTCAGAGCACATAAAATAAAAATAATTAAATACTAACGCAAAAAAGTCTGGCTCTATAGAGATGACTCGAATCCCCCACACTCCTAGCTCTTTTCTAAGACAGTCGTTGAATGCTACGGTTGCATGTTTACTCATGAAGTAAGGCCCCATGTACTGTAATGTTGTTCTTCCTGTAAAATATTCATAAGTTATTTATAACTTTCAAAAAGTTCATTATTGATAGTTTAAAATATCAGGAATTTCGGTACTTATGCGTTACAGCAGTCGTGGCGAAAGTTATGTGCTGGAGGTTCTAATCTGATAACCTTATAATGCAAACACAATCGGATATTGTTGCCATACTTAAACAGAATCGCACACCCCAAAATATAATCATATCGTAGATGGAATGTATTGATTTGCATTTTATTTAAATTTATATTTTCTGATTGATAAATAAATTAAATTAAGAACACTTAAATATATATTTTCGAACTTTTTATGTTCTTACTGTTGTTTTACTAATGAATTTTTTTTTTCTTCTACTTCTTCTAATGCCTTTAAATTTCTGTCATGTTAAAATATTGAACAAATTGATTTTCGATTTAAATTATCATTCTTCCTTTTTATATTCATTATGATGTTTGTTTGACTGGTATTTATATTTTTCATTCAATTTACCGTAGCAATTTTGAAAGAACACCGAATTCAAGGAAAAAGAACGTATTTTATGAATAATCAATTCAGATTCACTCATGATTATTTTTATGCTTTCTTAAGCTTTATTATAACGTAATTTGTACTTAAAATAACTTTTAACTATCAACATAATCATCGGAAATCAGCATCTCATCGTTGTACGAAATTGAATTCTGCAGCCATGTGATAAGGGAAATTGTTATCGAATTTTAATTTTTGACATTGTGCTGTAAAATCTTTCCCATAAAAATTCTTAACGTTCTTCCTTGTAAAACTATAAAAATGAATTGGAGTTCCCAATTATTTTCTATAACTATTACTGTTAATAAATACGTAATATATGGAACAATGGGAATCGCTACTTTAATATTTTAATCAAAGTGATTTTCCCCTTCAAGGGCGAACTTTCTTTAGATTATTACGGAAATCATGACCATAAGTTACCTTAGTAATCTTCTTTTTCCCTATGCGGTTTACTGTCTTTGGAAAACACGGGTGACACTACCTAGGTATCATATAGCGATCTTTTTTTATTTTCTACCATCCTCATCTCAACACATTTTTACCATTTTCTTCCTTCTTTTCTTCTGTCTAGAATAAAGTTTTTAGCAAACGCTGGGCGTAGCTTAACAAAATTAGGCTTTTGCGCTATGAACCTTGATTGTAACTGCTGTCGGTGCTATTTCACTTAAGTCCTTTTTCTATTGTCAAGTCCATTTTCAATTTCACAAAATTCACTAAAATGCTGAAGTATTGGAATTCCTTATTTTAAGACTCGATTGTTTGATTGATTGGTAATGCCGCGCATAGAAGCAACACGAGAGTTTCCAGCGACGGATCTCTTAATTTTAAGCCTCGGTCAGGTGACGAGGTTGGTTTTTTTTAAAGCGGTACATAATATTGTTCTACAGTGAAAGTTTTACTGAGAGGAAAATATCCGTTCTTTATAGGTTTCGGGCTACGTTGAACATGAAAATTGCGCTTAAAAAATTGCCTCTTGGCTCAAGTTTCTCAGTAATTTCACCGTTTATAACTTTATTAACTTAGAGCTGCACAAGCAACAAAATATTTTAATTACTGTTATGCAATAGCACAGCCTTCAAACTTTATTTTTAGGCATTTATAAACAATCTCCAATTGTTTGCTTCGTACGGTATGTTGTCAGTTGAAATGTTGTATCTGCTTAGAAAACTATTTTGGAAAACTGATGCTTATAACACACATGAAGTTCACTTCCGTCATCCTTCATTCATATCACTCTCTGTAGGAATGATAGCCGGACGAGGTAAAAAGGGGACTGGTAGTCCTTCCCATAGACCACAGGGCGAATGACTGATTGAATCACAAGGTATTCGTTCTTTTTCTTTGTATTAATTTCTTTCTTCAAGCAATTTACTATGCAAAAATAAAAATTAGGGGTGTCATAAGTCGACAGCAGCGCTTTATCACGAACGACAGTGGCTATTTTATTTATTTTCCCTTATTTTTTTTTTATATCGCATATTGTAATTATATAACATCCCGTAATGTTATAAAAATGTAAAAGTGAAATGGCCCAAAACTTTGAACTGGTAGAGAATTTTGAGAGAAATTTTGGTGTTCTCTGGCCGTAGTAGAGAATAGAGCCTAGCGGTCATGGTCGCGGCTGGCAATTTCCGTAGAGTCGTGGGTTTTAGCTTGAGGCCACTTAAGACCCACCGTGTTCCCGGGGCTGAAGCACATTTAAATCTGTCGAGGCTAGAAGTCTTACCGTTTTTCGTAGTGTGGAAGTTCAAAGAGAAAGGGGCCACCTCGAATGTCATCCTCGTCATTTTACTGAGGCTCACAGTTACGAGGTCCATCGCCAATAGCCCTATTATTGCTTCTAGTGCAACCAAAACCAATCACTCAATATGAGACTCAAAATTTATAGAAAGAGGATACTTTCACCTTGGTAAAAAAAAGCAAAAAAAATATTTGAAAAGGGAAGTCATACTAGTATTTTTCAGACTTAATGATCAATTTCATGGACGTTTTGGAGATATCATTGCATTTCCTTCTATCTCAACACTACGTGGTGTCTATAACCATTCTTGATATTAAATCTGGATTCGTCAAAGAATGTAACTGTGGACAACTGTTCCTAAATAAAGGAATATAAAATCCTTACACCTACGCAATATTTCCCATAAATTTCGTCTGTTAACGCCTGCATGTGCGATCCCCACGCCACCTATGCAAAAAAAACGGAACTGTTCATTCCTAGTTTAACCATTGTCAAAAGCGATAAGCTCTCGCCGTGTTTGTGAGTGTAATGGGAAAAACCCATCTCTCTCTGTGTGTGAAAGCACCATGAGCAAGTGCCTTGTGAGTAATTAAAAGTGTTCATAAGGCAATTTAATCTTCTTAATTCTTTTTTCAACTTAAAGGTGACACTCTTCAATACGTATATTGCTGTCGTAATACTTTGCCTTGCTTCATAACACTGAATTGCTTAATCTGGATTTACGACTCATATTATACCTTACGCATACTTTGCATCCAATATTTACTACACAACGTACAGTAACAGGTTAATAAGAAACCTGTAACTTGACATGTCTGAACATTACTGCTTCGAATTTGGATTAAATACGAGGTGTAGCTCTTAAATAATAATATTGACACTGTAAAACATTTTATTTGGATGTCATACATATATACTTATTATCATCTTCAATATACACCCTTACTCTATCCCTACAACGCTTCATGCAAATATTCCATTGTTCGAAATAGGGCTGGAAGTCTTTTGTCACCTCCTTCAGAACGCGTGCCGCTTTCTCTTTCACAGCTTCAACGGAATCAAATTTTGTTCCTTTTCACGCAGACTTCTTAGGAAACAGATAGAAATCGCATGGCTCTAGATCCAGCGAATAAGGAGGATGGTCTAACACTGGAATGCTGTACTTAACCTTGAAACTTCTTGACAGACAAGGCGGAATATGCCGGCGCATTGTCTTGCTGAAAAAATTTGCCGTACGGATTCCTTGTCGATTCTTACAGTCTTAGCAATCGCACGAATACTTAGGCGATAGTCAGATCTAAAAAGATTACCGATGATTTTTTTCAATATTATCATCCGTTTTTAACGTGGGAGGGAGAACCGGGAGTGAATCATATTCAATGTCTTCTTGGCCACCTTGAATACGCTTAAACCACTCAAAAATACGTGTACGCGATAAACATTCATTGTCATACACTTCTTTCAATAAATTATAAGGTTTCAGTAGCGGTTTTTCGAAGTTTCATGCAAACTTTCACAACAATTCGTTGAGCACATATCATTTTTCCGGCGAAATGAAAAGAAAAAAAGTAAGTCTAATGCGAATGAAGACTACTGGCATACGGATTTGTTTACAGAAGCGAGAGGCACTACATTGGAAAGAGAAGGCTACGCGCTAAACAGCTGTTGTTTGCTGAAGTTTGGTACATGCTTACTTCAACTGTAACAACCTCAGTCACGTTATTTAATAGTTATGTCTCGAAAATGCTTAATTTTTGCACAAAAAAGAGGTACTGCGTCAGCGCTTATTTTTTCTATTGAACGACTATCAGCAGTTGTTTAAGTCGAATACTTAATTATAAGTTTTAATAATCAATGCTCTTTAATATGAAAATCCATGATTTTCTTAAGATATTTTATTTACTTGACTCAATATTGTAAAAATCAGTACTGATTGGCTGAAAACCTTTCACTTTTAATTAATATTTGACTATATTTTTGATACACACACACACACACATATATATATATATACTTTAACATTTATAATCTTTATCTCAAAAGAAAAACTTACCAGCTAAACTTGTGATATTGATAATTCTTCCTTTAGACTTTCTCAGTAATGGTAAAAACGCTTTGGTTATTCTAACAACACCAAATGTATTAACTTCCATAGAATATTGAAAATCTTGAAGACTTGTTAGCTCTATTGTCAGACCTCGAAGTATTCCAGCGTTATTAACAATCGCCCATAAATCTGTTAAAATAAAAACGATTGAGACAGCTTATTCTTTCTGCATTAAAAATGTGTGAGTATCATATGTTATTTCATACAAGATACTAATGAGAAAAATATAATTTTCTTGACATATTAAAAATAGAAAATAATCAAAATGCTTCATATTTATTTCACATAAAACACCCTCTTGATTTAAATGCTTCTAAATTGCAATATCCTTCATAAACCCCACTACTATTTTCAATATAAACACGAATTTTATGCAGAGCAATTTTATATTTATATATAAAATATCCTCATAGCTTAGATGCTCATAAAATTGCAATATCTCTTTAGAATTCCTACTATTATTTTTTCCTTAAAACAAGCAGATTATTTTTATATTTTTATTTTACATAAAGTGTCCTTGTGATTTAAACCTGCAATATTGCTCTAGAATTCTCATTATTTTTATTAAATATATTAACACATCAATCAATAACTCCCGAGACTAACCCAGAGATGGCGCTCGTAGTAAACCAGTAACCAGGT
>BMAW01028902.1:106599-160167 GCA_019974015.1 Nephila pilipes | reverse complement strand
ATTAAAATTGGAGGTTAACATGGTTTTCTTTAAAATTTTTATTGAAGGTTTTAGGTGAAGTAGTATAGATTAATTAGTATGGAAACAATTGTTTTTTGAAAATAAAGTCAGTGAGATATCCGCCATTCAATTTTTCTTCTTGTTTATTGTTTCTTTTCTTATAGATTATAACATTCGAATTTTGGAATCCATTTCCCAACAGACATTGTGGAATGTGGTTGGTGCAAAGGAACTCGTTTAACCCCTACATTCAGTCCCAGTCTGGTATCTGCATTTGTCTTGTTGGCATTCAATTAGGTTCATCGGTTCAAATTAGATTCAAGGATTTGTTCAATTTTTTCTATTTTGTTTCATGATTTGATTCAATTTATCTTTTATTTACGGTTCTATAAATCTGTTTTTTTGTTGATTTCAGGTGCAATTGTTTCTAACACTTTTATGTATAGCGTTAAAGTCTTTATTTTATTTATTCATCAAGCCACACAAATACTATCACACACACACAAATATGCATCACACACACACACACATGCAATACATAACACACACACAAATCAAGCACATATCCACTGTTGATACATCAACAATATTTTGCAATTTATCCTTTCATAACGTTATAGGCTCCTCTATAAGGTAATTCAGCGTCCTTTAAAGGGCGTTTTTCACATGAAACATTCAACAATCAAATTGGCTGAAAAATGGATCATAACAGCTTATTTAATTCAAATATTTAAATTTTTGTCGTGATGACATGTATTGGGTTCAATTCTGAGGCTTAAAGAGTATTTAAAATGATAAGGAATTGCTTAGCTACCTTTTTGAGTGTTTTAAATGTGTTCTGACAGGTGTGGAAATAAATCCTTTTGTACTGCTAAATTTTTTGTATTGGTGTGTACAACATTAGACAAATCTAGAAAACTTCTTTATTTGCCGTAATATTTAATCGGAAAAATAATTATAAGTATTAACAAAATGGCTGAAATAAATAAAACATTAAAACCTAAAGGAAAATATCTTAATCGGACAAAATCAGAAATTTTAAAATCGTTTCAAGGATGAGAGAAAATATATCCTATGGCTTATAAAATCTAGACAATTTAAATGATCTCTACAACTAAAGTTTAAAGAAAATAGGAGAAAAAAAAAGGAAAAGGCTGTCAGATGGTTGTCTGCAGGTGAATTTAATATAATAGTGACGAATTCTTTATTTTTTATTAATTCTAGTTTCTTAAACGATAGTTTCCATATACTAAAATCGAGATTTATTAACACGGTATACATTAGTTCGAATTTTCTTTTCTCTTTATTTCTATATCGTAAACTAACGTGATTTGAATAATTTTCAGTTTTTAAAAATGGTTTCATCTAATCAAATTAGAATTAATCGTATGGAGACATTGACATAATTTATTAGTTCTGACCGTATATATTTATTTAGACAAGTTCATTGTAATTTTACTGCATTTTCTATGCTAGGGCGCAATTGCTTATTGGCCTCAGAGGACCGCACCTTGATAAATCAGTTTTACGTTAACTAGCCTCGCATTTAAAAGAAAAGGTATAAATCGTACAAATGCAATGATAAATATATATCTTATTAAAACAATGGAGTTTTATTCAATTAATTTTCATGCTGATTTCATATCTGTTATTTGCTGAAAGCGCATTTTAATTTTTGGATAATTTTAATGGTAATATATCCCATCACACTTACCTACAATTTTTTTTTTTGAAATCGGGAGTAAAATTGCTAGTTGAGAATCTCAAAATCTGCCTGTAATTAAAATTTTCCAAGCTATAATGTATGCGGTGACCTTCAAATCAAAGGCTTTACTCTGACTATAGATCCAAATGCTATATTTCTTCTCAGGGAAGTTTTTCAACAGACAGAATTGTAATAATCAACTAATTTCACAGAAATTAAACATTTTGTTTCACAATGTGTTTCAACTGCGTGTCAATAAGTTCAAGGATTAATGCTCCTTGAGTGCTGTTCAATCAGAAGTCAATAATAGAAACTGTACTATTAATACTAAGTATTTGAGTTCAAAGGCAAAATTTGGGTTCAATTTTTGTTTAGTCTGAAATCTTCTTTGTGACCCCGTTCTCCAAATTAACAGATGATCTATCATGAAGCATTTCCAAGGCGCACTTCCGTTTTTTCAACAAGGGAAATAAAAATTGCAGCTACCTGAGGTTTTGCAAATAGACTAGGTTACACTTTGAATGATTTTAGACTTACGGAAGAAATTTCAAAGTTTAAAGGCTGACTTTTTTTATGTCGTGGCAGACCTACTCATAGAATGTCGCATGTGTGCAGGCCACTATTTGCCCACCTCAGCTATACTGAGTTATTTGACTACAGTTCAATGCAACATTTAAAAATTGACAAAATACTGAATTTTTGTTGCATTTTCTCTTTAAAAACAGAAAAATATATTCTCAGTTTTCATGTCATTAAACAAAAAATCTTTTTTTATTGGTACCAAAACAATAATTTTGATCAAAATTGACCTAACAAATGTTTAATTAAGAAAATTACAGATAGAATTATGATTTGTCAATATGATAGATTAATAAAATATATCAGTCATTAACCTAAGGTAAAATGTCAAAATAGATTTTCAACAGAAATAAGGTTGCATTTTACAGCTGGGATTTTTTAAATGTTAGCTTCGGCGAAATCCTAAAATAATTTTACATTGTGCAAGAAGAGAAATTTTGCATTTTACTGAAGTTTAGACACAATTTGAAACTCAGATGCCGTATTAAAATCAACTTTATATTAAACGAATAATTTAATATTCATTTAACTTTAACCTGCTCAGTTATCTTCTGTTGTTAATTTCATTGATGAAAAGATTTCGACCTTTTGTAGTAAATTAAAAATGCCTGATATGCCCCTATAACAAAGGTACCAAATCTTCGAGATTGTTTTTTTCAAGTACATACAATTCGAAAAAAAATAATAATAATAGCACTGAAAAAATATTTATCAGTATATTTAAAATTAAATTAAAAAGGGTAAGCCCTTACATATCAATTTATTAAATAAACAAACAGATTGAAAATATTTACATTACTTGAGTGAGTAATAATAATAATTCGATATAAAACCAACATTTTAAAAAATAACGCTTTTATGGTATAGAAAAGTATCCTTCAAAAGTGTTAAATATTCAGTTTCGCTATTCGTTGTTTTCTAAATTCATAAAAGATACATTTGGGAGCATGATAAAATTCATAATACTCATAAATCAAACATACATTTGAAAAGTTTTATGATCTAAATAAATTCGAGATAAAAAACCAACATTTTTTTTTTTAAAAACAACGTTTTTTTATGTATATGGTGGCAAAGTTTATTAAAAGAGATTAACTGGAAATATTAATTAAACTAGGTCTAAATATCATCACACTGGTTCGTTCGGACATCTATTAAAGAAACAAACAAAACAAACAAAAAAAAACGCCAAAGTCGTGGTTTTGGTACAGAGAATCAGCGCAAGTGTTTTAGATAAACTGCATTATTAAAGAAAATGAATTAAAACTTGCTCACTGAAACATCTAAATATTGCATTGTTAGGCAGTGCAGAGACAGTTAAAATTTCAGCTCTAGCTTGATGGAAGTTAAATTAACGATCAAAAATTTGATATTTTACACACCAAAGTGAAATTCAAAACATTTAAAAAAGAAAAATGGTCTTGCACACAATTTTTTTATTTCGCGATGGCTTTACTAATTCCAGAATAATGTATTTATGTTTCACAGGACGAAAATTTTTAAAAGTGTGAACTACCACTATATGTTAAGGATAAATTTGCCATCATGAATCACGTTACTGAAAAAACGGGATTACGTGGCTGCGGTGGCTGGTAAGTTCCTAGTATACTTAAGCTGGCAGATTTGATAACAACTTTGCTGTCTGTGAACTTGATACTGCCTTCCAGTCTGTCCAAGGCACAAAGTTCTCTCCTTCAGGTGAGTCCCTGTTGGATGTGGTGCAAGATCCATTGCAGGTTAGCTGTGGAGCATTTTAACCTGAACCAGAAAAAATAGAGATATAAGGGTAAAATTTGATGACAAAAGGGGGGGGGGTTGAGAAGGTCGTGCACAGTATCCCAAGAGGTGCGTTACCCATGCTCAAGCCCCCATCACCCCCCAAAAGAACCCGTAAAATATGAAAAGAAAAAAATGAGCACTGAGATCAATTGGGTTATGATTCCCATACTATCTTGGTTCCTTATGCTGATGTGGTATAGAAGTTTGAAGAGTGGGTTTCCAGTTTGAGTCGTCTTGTTTTTTTTTCTTGAACTTAGTGTCTCTCAAATTCTCCATCGCGAATAGCCATTAGCTATGTTCCTAAGCTGATACAATCTAGTAAACCAATCAATTAGTAAACTAACATTCATAGGATGAAAAGCGGGCCTGGGTTTTTTTTCAGTTCTATAGTAGCGATCTCATAACGTATTAACTTCAACTAATAGCTCTTTCAACATGTACAATTTATTTAATAGTGCTATGTACATAAATTGTTACATCTTTTTTTTTATGTAAGGTGTATTTTAATTTGATATTTTTAAAATTAGTTTTGCGGTCCCAAAATTTCTACAGTTACTTTTTTATATTTTCAGTTCAGTTCATTTCATTCTTTTTTTCCTTTGTTGAATACGTGAATATAAATCTTCTCATTCAAATTATATTTACTTTTGAGGACAGTAGTATTGTGTTTTGTTTGTGAATTTTAAAGTTGCTAACTCAAATCTGTCACCATCAATATCTTATATAATTTGCTTAATTATTAGATGCTATTTCTTACGTAAGCCTTCTATTATTTGAACAAAACTTTTGGTTTTCTTTAATTAAAAGATATAATTCTGAATATACTCACTTTGAAAAAAATGCTCAAAGTGTTACTTGATTTTTGGGAATTTAAATATCTGCATAATTAATGATAATGTACCTCTGTTGAAGGATGACTCTAAATCAAAATATCAGATTGATCTAAAGCTTCCTGGCTTTTTTTGAAAAATGCTTTTTTTATTCTTTGTTCGATTATAAGTGAATAATAATCATATCTTTAAATAATATTCACCTGCATTTAACAGCTTTGATTCTCTCTTTGAAATTAATACAACGGAAGTGAAAGTGGTCTTCTTTGAATTGAATTAATAATTAACAATCAGATCTTATCATTTAGGCTGTACGGTGGATGGGTTATCAGATCTCATCCAAGCTCTTACAACTGATCAGTGATCTGTATTGTATTGGTTTTTGAACAGTTTGATTAGTGGCCAGATTTTTAGCATTCAAAAGCTTGGAAGGACACCATGGACAGGTGAGGGGAGGATCTTGATTAATATTTATTTCAAATAAGTTACTTACCTAAATCACTGAATAACTTATGTTGCATCACTTGTTTAGCTAGCACTAGCAACATTTGATAATATAATCATTTGGACAGTTACAAAAATTCAATATGCGTTACTTCGTGGAGGACCAGCAAACTTCTTCCACTGACCCTTCTCCACTTCGTCTCCCCATATTTCCAATTTTTTGTTTTGTAATTCATACTATAACGAGTTTTTCAATGATACTAGATCTTCCTCAATACCAAGATTAAAATCTGTGGAGATGTACAAGATGTTCTCTCTTCTGTTTTAAAAGTTACAAAATAACGTCGCTGCCAATGCCAAAAAACCCACTGTTCATTGGTTCAAACAATGGTGGTCATTATTTTTTATATTGATCCAAGACGAACTTTGATAATTCTGATTATCAGTTAATAATTATTTTACATTATTAAAGTTTAACATTATAAAAATTTACAAAAATAATATAAAACTCATATCCTGGTGAAATAGCTACATGGAAATGAAAATGCATGCTCCCTTCCATTCACCACATAGTTTCCTTGTTTTGTCGTGTATTCCTTTCTAAAAAATCTAGGACTTTCTTAAAACCTCACGGGAACCAGATAAATTGTTAGAAATTGGGACTGTGCTAAAGTCGGTTGACTGGTTTCTTTAAGTTTGATGGAATTTGCTTAACCACGTTTGGAAACATCCAATGCAGCTTACATTTAGGATCAGATTAAAATCGCAATGAAGAATAGAGACTTTTCTGCCAAAGGAAACAATTTCAGTTAACGCAACTTGACCTACACACTGCAATGTTGAAACTCAGGATGATGTCATAATGCTGAATCTTTTTGCATGAATTATCATTCTTGCACAATCGAATATACGACAACCAGGAATAAATAAAACTAATAATTCTCTTTAAACAGCGCTTCTTATCTCAGAGAGGTTATATCAACGCTAATCATTTAGCGTTATTTGAAAATCGTAGTGAATTATTATCCAGACTTTCACCAAATGTCCATTTTTAAACTTGTTCAGATGGCAAAATGAATTATATTTATGTACCTAACTTTTTTTATGCAGTAATTTAAATTATTTCTTATACAGAATGCAATAAAAAAAACTGTGTGCAAAGCCTATCAAACGCAACCAATAACAACTTTATGCGCACGCGTTTGTTATTGGAGACTTTTCAATTGAATATTCGCTACATATTTGGAGGTTCATTTCGAAATTTTTTCCTGCTGGAGTTCATGAAACATTTCTTCTATTGTAAAAAACCAGTTCTTATTTTCCTTTTGTTTTGTGTGAACAAGGTCTCATTCAAATTTTATGAGCCCCAATGATCCTTATATTTTCTTTACCTAAGTTCGTTTATTTGTACATGATTTTATTAGTGGCTCATAATATTAGTTTTCCATATACTTTCAATTTGTTATAACGCATCTTGCTTTGGAATATATATGTTCAGGCATTTTATTGCAATCTACACTTTCAGAGTTCACGAAAAGAGTTTTTGTTGGATGACCCAGAAATACACTGGAAAGGGAAAGTTCTTCTCTGGAGTAAGCCAACAGTGTTTTAATTCTTTTTTTGCATCTTTGTTTGTTCTACAAATTTAATGTGCATGATAAACTCATAAATTATTTTATTCTTTTTAGTACATAATTGAACTGCATTCTAAAGGAAAAGAAACAAAATATAAAGGAATTTAAGACGAGAAAATGTTCATTTTAAATTAATTTTTCATATTGGTTCATTATATAGTTTATTTGAGGTTAAAATAAATAATGAAAAATTTCATGATTTTCTATTATTAAAATTATAAAACCTTGAAAGAAGGTAAATAAATGTAATATATACTCTGCCCCAAACTGAGGATTCCAAACATACACCCAACACATTAATTCTTTGGTTCTTTTAATTGAAAATTTTATCATAACACAAGACCAACACGTAAATTTAAATAATTCCTCCCTTCACCATAATTCCATTTTTCACTTCCTGTTCAGAGCTAAAATGAAATCGATTTATAGCAGCAGCTATATATTCAAACGTTTCGATTAAACAAAAAAAAAAAATAATGAATTTAGCAGTGCATTCATTAAAGCATCCGCTCATAATACACATAAAACTACAAGTATGATTTAAAGATTTGGAAAACCTTGATTAATGTGTTAAATAATTATGTATCATTCTAATTAGATCCTTTTGGTTGAACATAAATAGCAAAAATAAATGAAAATATTTAATTGATTATTTATTGATATGTAATTCAAATTGGTAAAGTTCAGAACTTTCTTTATGTTAATTCGTGAAAATATATACTTTTTTTTTATTGTATTTTATATAATTGTTTTTTAATTAAAAGCATTAACAGCTTTAAAAAATACAACGACATTCATCTTATTTTATTTTACGATTTAAGGTTAAAAAAAATTTTATTTTGAAATTGTAATGATCTATAACTTTGTTTTTAATTAAATCTTTATAAAATAATGCAATCTAAATTGTCATTAAAACTGTAACACAAAATTAAAAATTATAACTTTTAAAATGCCATATAAGTTTTGATATTGTTTTAAAAGAAAAATGTTTGAACATCAATATCTAACGTGAAATCCTGAAAGTGTTGATGATTTCAACTTTAGATTGTGTCACATTTTTTACTAATTACATTCTTCATGCTGGAAAGAGAATGATGTAAAAAAAGGTATTTCGTGCTTACAGCTATTTTTAGAATTACTATAATATTTTGATGTTTAATAATGATCTAAATAAAAATTATCCAATTAAAACTTATCCATTTAAAAATATCCAATTAAAAATTATCCATTAAAAATATCCAATTAAAAATTTAAGATTTTTTTTCGAAACAATGAAATATTATAATTAAATATTTCCAGTGAAAGATTTAAAACTTTAAGAATTACATACCCGAATCCATATTTTTCATGAAAAATCAATTCAAATTTCACAATTGTAAAGGCAAAAATTCAAAAAAATCATACTTTTGACAAGTGATCATGAACCTCAGTGCAATAGGCTAAGGAACTTTTTTAAATGATGATGTCCACCACCATGCACTGTTGCCAGATAAAATTTGGAAGTCAATAGTACTTAACAAATTTGAGTGTAAAAAGTTTCAATATAGAATATTTAATAAAAATCCACCAATAAACCAATCATGACCAGAAATCATATTAAATTAACAAAATTTTATTTGTTATAATTATTTGAAATTCAATTGAGTGAAATATGTGTGTGTAAATGTGTAATAATACAAAAATGTTTCAATATATATGTATATATATATAATAAAAATATTATTGGTTTTAATGCCTCAGCATACTAGCTAATCCATAAGTTATTTTTAACTAAAAGCAGGTGCTCTGTTGTTAATCCTGAAAGAGCCTCAAAATGTAAGCTATTTGCGGCTAAAAACTTTTCAGTCTCTTGGAAAACAACTTTCCCTCCAGTTGTGTCTTTTCAATTTAAACAAAAGTAAATTTCTTATATCACTTGGAATTAACCATTCACACACCAAATAAATAACACAAAGAATATACTTTGCGTTAGCTAATTTTATCTCGCAAAATTACTACGATTTCAACTGAAATATCATCAATGCGATTACTTATAGTTTGGCGTGAAAGACCGATATTTGAAAATATTTGCTTTTTTCGATCAAAACACCTTTTATAACTGCATCCAAACAGTCCTTCACCAGTTCGCCATCCGAAAATGATTTCATTTTCTTTGCAATCAACATGGAGCCAGAATAACTTGATTTGGCACTGGTAGAGGGTTGTTGTAATAATGAATCAAACATCATTTGTTGAGCTTTCAGGGACGACTAAAACTTTGCACTTCTTTACTGAAATTTACATACTCGATGTGTTTTGTCTCATAATGCCTTTTAACGTTATGTTCCTCGAATACAGCGACTGTCTTTCTACAAATTAAACACGTTACTTTTAAATTCTGCATTGTGAAGAAAAATAATATTTTTCCCAACGATCATTAAATTTCCTATTTTCATTAACAGCTTTTCTTTTCTTTGAATTCATCCTTATTATGGACCAAAAAAAAAAAGAATTTAAATAAACATTAGTTGAAGAATATTGGTATATTACAGAGAGCAAAAAAAAAAAATTTTTTTAGTAAATTTAGTATTCTTGTTTTCTAATTATGTTTTATAATTATGTAAAAATGACGACTTCTCGAAACGTAATTTTTTCCATTAAGGTTTTCGTTCTATTAACCAAAAGTTTTGAAATTCGGTTCTGTTCTGTTCCGGTCCGCATCATCAATAATACACAAACCAGTTTACGAATATTAGAACAGTTTTTATTCTTTCCGATTACAATTCTATTTATACTAAAATATTATCATCTAAGGTGTCTAGGGTTCATTAAAGTTTTTAAAAGATATCTTTTGAAGTATTCATAAAAATTTGATTTGTCAAATAAATTATAATGAATTAAATTTATGAAAATCCGCTGTACCTCAGAGTTTTCTTACCAAGGACTCGACCTATAGAGGAAAATATTTGTACTTAACTTAATAATCACTTTATATAAATAACAAAGAGTTTAATACTTTTATTATAAATTATTGGTAAATTATTATTGGTTATAAAGTTCATAATACTTTTTGAAATCTCGCAAGGAATGTGTTGAAAGAAAGAACTGTCAATAATTTATATATGTTAGTGGATTCTGCGGAATTTAGCTTACAATATAATAAATCGTCCTTGAAAGTGCACGCAGACAGTTATTCTTTGCTATATTTGGACGGCAGATTAAAAGAAAAAAGAGTTTGAAAATCTTACAGGGAGAAAAATTGTGTGCATCAAAATTTGTATAAACTAACTGAAAACCGGTACAAAAATATAAAATTTTTGATTCGGGTTTGGAGGTGGACCATTCTTGAGATTCGATCTACAGTCAAAGATCCGCAATTTTCCAACTTTTTTGTTTTGTTTTAATTCAATTCCGCGATTGATATATCTTCTTGAAATTATAATATTAAAAACTTTTTTAAATTTCACTTGTCACTTGAAAATTTATGATAGCTTTCATCAATTTAACATTTTATTAATTTCTTACTAATTCTTAAATTTACTTGCATTACTAAAAATATATTCACTCGAATGTTTCAAACTTTATTTGGATGTCTTCTTCAGATGTCACTTTTATTCAACAATCAGCACCACACACAAAAAAGTAAACACAAAAAAAGTCAAAAACAAACCTAACACATAACAGAGATTCGATTGAAATAATAACCTCATTCGTACAGTGGATATAACGTAGCGATGTCGCGAGCCCAATCGTGTGTAAAACAGTATTTAACCAGCCTTGACTTCCGATTTGCATACACAACCAAGATTACCCCTTGGTGAAATTATCACTTACTAGTACAATTTATACAACATTTCTTATGTGGCTTTTCTACCAGTAATTTAAAATTTAATTTTGCACCGTTATTTGAAATTTCCAATTATTTAATATTATTTTGTATACATGCAGCGAAAAACAAAAGTTTCAATAGAAATATAAAATCGCCGGATGGCCTGCACTTTTTAGCGAGACTAGTTAGGTTTTGGCCAGGTCTGAGATAGAATGGCAATATGGTAATTTTATACCGTGAATTCAATTGTAATGGGTTGTATATGAAACCAGAGAGAGAATAAAAACAGATCTTTTGCCAAATGATATATATTTCTTACATTTTACTATATATTGGAATTTTTTTTAATTAATAAAACTAAAATAATTACAATTTAATGTATTTTCCAAACATTCTTTTCATTCTTTCTGCCATTTTTTGTAAATTGCGACTCATTCATTTCTTCAGTATCTTTCGAATTCTTTTACTATATATTTATAGGACTCTTTTGTCTCTAAAAAAAGGTTCTTTATCATATTTTATTTCTTTATTACTATACTTAAATGTATGAAACGTCAATTATTCTTAAAAGATTTACTTTGCCAACTCTCCATGAACAATGATTTTAAAAAATAAACAAAAATGTAACTCGCAACTTTTCAAAACCTTTTCACCATTTCCAACGACTTCGCTGTAACGAAATTTGCGAATTAAATTATGTTTCATAATTGATCAAAATAGCGAAGAAAAGTATTGTTGCACTCTTCGAAATTAAATTCTGAAAACAGTAGCAATTATATAAATTTTAATCCAACTTCGAATTTGACGCTTTCTAAAATACATAAATGTCTCCTATCTTTTTTGTTATCTTTTCATAAAATCACTGCCGGCTAAAAAATTAATAAACCCTTATTTTTTTCAAAGAATCAACAATATATAAAATGTTTCAACTTAGTCAATAATTCTGTAGGGAATAACGTCGAATTACTTCGAAGCTTTCGTATTAAAAGTGCAAAATATCGATTGAGGATTTTAGGATATCCTGTTGTCAGTCATTAGATTAAAAATGAAATTAATCTGATATTCTCACTCTTAAGAAAACTTCGTAATCCATCCTATTTAAAAATCGGCGACTGCTTGCAGATGGCACTGAAAGTTATGTAATCACTTTTTCTTTTAACATAGGTCTCATTTTTCTTTTATAAAAATCATTCCGTCTTTCCATTCTTTTTACGTTACAAAGACATTGAAACAATTTTATTTTGATATTCTTACAACTGCACTTTGTATTTCTACGTAAATACAGAAACGCTTTAATGCGTTGTTTTTCTTCGTTGGGATGCTCGTGTACTCCCAAAGCTAGTATATTATAGTTTCAGAAGTTCTGGTACAAATATTGAAATATTAATTAACCTTGAGGTGTAATATCTATGCCACGATTCTCTTTTTATTCTGAATTTTTTTTGGTTTGACATCATGAATTTCTTAATGTGTTATTCAATTATGAGAAACACACGCACAATTTCCTTTCAAGCAGCCTCAGTATAATTTCTTTTTCATTTATCCATGTACTTCCCTCCTAATGACTGACTCTAAAATGTAACCAGTTGGTATGACGTTGCTCGTGAGAGAATGTTGATCAAAAAAGAAAATAGACCGTCCTTTCTTGTTTTGGTTAGATAATTCAATCAAGCTAAATTAAATAAGAAACTAATTCAACATGAATAAAACTAAAACATAAAATAGCTACATGTTTGAAAGTTCATAATCTTACGTCACCGAATTATTTTAGAACAATTAAGAAGTTTTTTTCAATGAGAATCAAAATAGGTTTTTTTTTTTTTTTTTAATGATCAATAGGGTAATGAAAAAATGGGAAATATCACTTAGTTTTAAAGTCTTACTTAATATTTCTTTAAATAGAATCCAAGTATCATCATCAGAGGCAAAATACATAAATTTTATACATTTATTTATTTATTCGGAACCAAGTATCAATCTAAAAAAATCATTCGTTTCAAATTTCTACATGGTTTAGGAACACTTTTTAAAAAATTGAATTATTAACTAATTGAACTTAATAAATATAGTTAACTGAATAATATTAATTACGTATTGTGCAAGGTTAAAGCAAAACTTAGATGAATTTTTTTTTTTTAAATTATTTTTAATTAAGCAAATTTAACTGTAATGATAATGATAAAAAATAAATAGAGTTTAAATTAATAAGTTATATTTAAATTTAGTAAACAAAGTTAAAAAGAATTAATTTAACAATTTAATTTAGTTTTTAAATTATTAAAAAAACTTTTATAGATTGTAATAGAAATAGATTGTAATAAATTATAGATTGTAATAAATTGTAATAGAAATTTCCAATTTAAATATTTTTCTGTAAAAATGAAGCTTCCCAGTGTAATGAATTTAATATATTGCATTCAATTAATTAAATGAATAACTTCAGTTCATTAATTTTGAAAATATACACTCGTTTGAATGTGTTTTTGAATTTTTTTTTTTTTCCTCACTAATGCATTATGAATTTATGAATTTTTGTTACATAAATAAAATTAATTAAAGACTTATTAACAATAACTAAAATTAAATAACTGCAACAAGTTAAAATTATAATTAAGACTAATGAATTAAAAACGTTGCTGAATTATTTAATTAATTAAAATGCTTTATTAATCTCAAAATATATATTTGTATTTTCCATACGAATAGTCAAAATCTCTTTTAAACAAAACATATTAAGTAATTGAATTGAATTAATTGAATGTAATGAAATAATTTTTAAGAACTTGATTTTATTGATGACTCGGTTACGTTAATCGAATTAATTGCAATTTTGACAGAGTAAACGAAAATAGGTAAATTAGATGTGGGGGGGTAGGTACGTTAATATTATTTTTAATTTAATTAAATAATTTGATAAATTGATTCTAAATGCTTATAAATTGAAATCAATTTAGATCATTTAGTTACATTTCTTACAAATTTTAACTCTCTTTCTTGATTTAATAATGCTCTGTTATTTTTTTTTTTGGCGTAAATTCATGTAAGTTTTTAATTTAATTTTAATAATATTTTTCAGATATCTGTAATTTAAAAATATATATTGTTTTGTGAGGGAATAATTCGATATTTTTTAAAACTTTTTAAGAGTAGGTGCTGCTTTTGTTGATGCCTTTAGTGAATAGTTAGAACAGCGTTTCCCAAATAAGGTTGAACGAAACATTTTTAACAGTTTCGCAAGAAATAGGCAAATCACAATCATGTCTTAAAGGGGAAAACATTTTTTCCTGAATCGTTTCTGTATTCGGAAAACTTGATGGAGGAAGCGGATGTGGTTGTGTATGCATTAGTAATGCAAGAAGTGTAGGATTATGAAGGTTTTTTTGGTTGGTTAAACATAGTTTTTTTTTTTTTTTTTTTTTTTTTTTTGCTGCTGCTTTATTAGTATTATAATAGGTTTTGTTTCTAATTTTCTTAATTCTTCGATAGATTTTAACGGTTAAAATGTGACGATAATTTAAGGCAAACAATCCAGATAATTCTGAAAAGACAAGTGAGGAAGAATTAGAATATTATACAAAATTTCAAAAGAAAGAAAGATGTGTAAAAAAAGTTCGTCGTTACAATGAAAGTTATTTAAGTATTGGTTTTACAAAAAATGATGATGCAGAATGTTCTTTCCCATTGTGTCTCGTTTGTGGTAAAAATCTTCTGAATACAATGATGGCTGCAACAAAACTGAACAAGCTACAACATTCAAAACTGAACATGACAAATTTTTCCAACATGAGAAATAAAACTGCTATTTATTGTAAAACTGTGTTAAAATCTTAAAATAAACAAAGTATAGCTTTTGTAAGCACATTCACAATTAGTGGAAAGGCTCAGGTTTACAGGGTTTTTTTGGTATCAGAGCTTGTGCAGAAGAGGAAAAATCACATTGTCAGTAAGAATGCCCACATGTAAAATTATACCGGGCTAAATGTTGAGAGAAGATGTAGTATGGAAAATGGAAAATATTCCATTTTCGAACGGTACAATTTGTCAACGAATCAACTATAAGTTACATGATGTCAAAGAGTTTTTGTGTGATTAACTGAAAAATGCCAATTTCAAGTGAACGAGTCAACAGATTTAACCAACAAATGGAAAATGAAAATTCTAGCATTTGTAACATTTGTCAATGAGAGAGAAATTCGAGAAAATTTTATCTGCTGTAAAGAATTTCTTGAGACAAGTACAGGTATAGATATTTTATCTGAAAGTCTGGAAGAAATACTTTTCTTCGAGGAATTGTATTAGCATTTGTACGGATGGTGCTTCTTCCAGAATTGGCTCCATAAAAGGCTTTGTTATTTTTGAAAAAGAAAAAAGTGTCAATGATGTTTTCACATACTGTTTGATTCATAGAGAAGTGTGGATGACAAAATCTCTAGATAATGAACTACAATAGGTATTTGAAGATGTTACAAAAATGGTAAACTTCATTAAAAGAAAGCGACTTCACTCGAGAATTTTTTTTTTTTTTTTAAAGCTTTGGGAAAACATAGATAATGAGCACACAAATAAGTTGTAAAACACTGAAATCCAGAGGTTAAGTCGAAACACAGTTTTTAATGGGGGGTTTGAGCTAAAGAATGATAAGCACATGCACATTTTGAACTAACAACAAACAAAATTTTACTTAATGATTTGAGGATGAAAAGGGGATGCAGATGCTAGCTTATTTAACAGATATTTTTTAATTGAACAAGTTATTGCAAAGGTGATGGGAAAAAACATACTAATTTCAAGTGATAAGATTCTTGGATTTTAATGAAAATAAAATTTATGGCAAGATTATAACACATCAATCAATAACTCCCGAGACTAACCCAGAGATTGCGCTCGTAGTAAACCAGTAACCAGGTCTTTCTAGAGTACGAACCTTTGCTTGAAACGTGTCAAAATTTTAAGTCGATCAGACCAGAAACAGCTGAGTTATCGAGGTTGGAGTAAAGTCGTTTTGTAGTTTGTTTAAAAAATGGAAAAAACCGAGTTTCGTGTTCTGATAAAACATTGTTTCTTAATGGGCAAAAACACCGTGCAAGCGAAACAATGGATTGAAAAATGTTACCCGGACTCTTGTCCATCAAAAGCAACGATTTGTCGGTGGTTTGCCGAGTTTAAACGTGGTCGTACCGACACAAATGACGCGGAACGCTCGGGTAGACCTGTGGAAGCCGTTACACCGGAAAATGTGAGTGAAGTGACAAAAATTATAATGAAAGATCGTAAAGTGAAGCTCCGTGAGATTGCTGAGATGACACAGATATCATATGGAAGTGTATTTACTATCCTTCATGAAAAATTGAGCATGAAAAAGGTTTTTTCCAAGTGGGTGCCGCGATTGCTTTCGGTGGAACAAAAACAGCAACGAGTCGATGATTCAGAAAGCTGTTTATCGCTATTTACTCGCAACAAAAAAGATTTCTTGCGAAGAAAAAAAAAAAGATTTGGAAAAGCGTTGGAACGATTATATCACCCTAAAAGGTGATTAACAAAAGGTGTTATGTTGATGAATAAAAAAAAAAATTGCAAAAAAAATGTTGTTTTCAATGTTAGTCTCGGGAGTTATTGATTGATGTGTTGTTATAAAAGGGAATCTTGATATCTTTGAAGTACTGGTGGGACTAAAAAGTGAAGGTGGTACTTAAGAATTTCAAGTTTTATTGTAACCCGTCCAGATCTATCGAAGAAAATTCATAATTATTTTTCATCCATTTTAACAGAATAACTGCAGGTTTTCAACATCGCACATGTGTGAACAAGTTTTTTTCTTGTTTTACAAGTCTTAAAAGTATGGATAGAAATCATCTCATTTCTGTGGAAAATGAAATCTGCATATGTATATCGAAAACCAGACCCCAAATTCTAAAATTTATGGGACAAAAAACAGACGCAGATTTCAGATTTATATTTGATATAGATTTATAGAGATTTATTATTTATCTATGCCTAATTATATACATAAAATGATGCCAATTGAATGAATTGCTTTTTTTAATATAGGACTAAAATGATAGCCATTTTGTTGCCATTAATGATCGTTAATAAATACATTAAGAAAAAAATATTGTTACATGGACGCTGAGGTCTCCTAGAATTTGAATATTACCCCAAGGACTCCATAAGAATGATAAGGTAGGGAAACGCTGTATTACAGAATGAATATATGCCTGGTTTTAAAGTCAGCATTCACAGCACGATACTAAACATTGCTCAGAATAACATAATACAGGAAAATAGTTGAACAGAAATATTTCGTTGAAACTCTTATCTTTGGTATTATAACAGATGTTACTGTAAGAGTTTTTTACCATCACCACTGTTAGAAATTGTTTCCATTTTCACCATCATTTATTACCATGAAATTTTGGGCAGCTGAGTTTAAATGTGGCCGTACCCGAACACAAGTAAACAGAGGACTGTGAAGGGTGAATTGGCTCCAAAAAAAGCAAGAACTGTGTTTTCAGCTGGGAAAGTGATAGTGACTTTTTTTGGGGGGATAGTCATGGAGTTATCTTAATCGATTACCTTCAGACAGAAAAAATCATTACGGGAGCATATTAAGCATCATTACTTGATAAGCTGAAGGCCGAAATTTCAGAAAAATTGCCCCATTTGCAGAAAATAATAATTCTGTTTCGCCAAAACAATGCGCCGTCTCACACCCCAGCAGTTGCTATGGTGAAAATCCACGAATTACGGTTTCAACTGCTTGACCACATTTCTTAATCACCAGATCTAGCCCAAGCGATTTCGTTTTGTTCCCTAATCTAAAAATTGATCTTAGAGGACAGAGAGTTTCATCAAATGAGGAGGCCATCACCTTCGAAAATAATTATTTTGCAGAGAAAGACACCGAGAACTATTTAGACAGGTTAAAGAGATAGAAGTATCTTTGGAAGTAGTGTGTAGACTTACAAGGTGACTATTTAGAAAATTAAAAATAAATTTAATGAAAAAATGTCTTTTATCTTTGTTAGATCGGAAACTTTTCAGCCCACCCTCGTGCATCTCTAAAAATCCACTGACCCCCTATAATACCTTGTATATAGGCTTGTTTCTCTTGAAAATTCTAATAACAGGTTAGGGTGTTTACATAATTCATATTCAAATACAACCTTTCCAATTCCTTCTTTTTCCATAAGAGCTCCACCTTTTCTACACCTAGAATAAGTTCTTGGGATTGATGCCTTTGACCATACAATATCCTGATGTTTGACTAATTGAGGCATAAGAATACTGTTAACAGGATCAATTTTACTAATAAGAACAAAAATTTAAGTAAGGATAAGAATTTAAGTAAGAATAAAATTTTAAATAAAAATAAGAATTTATGTTTTAAAAAAGAAAATTTTTTTATTAGCGAATATTAAAATAAAAATTAATTAATATTCCGAATATCAATATTCTAAGAATATATGAAAGTAAAAAAAAAAAAAGTTCTAGAAATAAGAATAAAAAAAAAACATTATAGTCTGCTTTTCCCCAAAGGAAATTCTTAAAATTATTTCTACAAAACACTATCAAATCCAATTCAAGCATAGAAATTGTTAAAATATTCAAAACAAGTGGAAATATACATAGGAGTGGTGAATGTTGCCAGAGCTTTAAAGAAATACTAGAATTTTTAAATAATTTAATAGTATTTTTATAATAAAACAGTATAAATATTTAAAAACAATTAAAATACTCAAAAGTACCTAAAATAGAACAAGATTTCTAATCCTCAACACTCTGGGTACTGAGAAAAATCTAAGGTTACCAAAAACAGTGAGGTAACAATTGAAAATGCTAGGTTACCACACAAAAAAATTATTCGCTGAACTTGGTGAAAAAAAGTTGGAGTTTGGCGGCCGGGTATATGTGAATGTTGGGCTAACCTCCAAAACTACGGATATTTAACATGGAAAGGAAAACAAAACGTCAATAAGGTGTTTTACATTGGAAACGCAACAAGAAGAAGATTAACAAGATGAAAAATTGCGTGATTCTTCTTTGAAATTTGTTAAAGTGGGTTCTTAAACTTCCAGCTCTTTCTCAGAGACGGTATGAATTTCAAAAAAGGTTAATCAGTTATGACTGCTCATCTGAAAGTTCTCCAACTGTACAAAATTCTCCAACTGTCATTCGGTTCCTATGAATCTGAAGAAAGCATGGAAATAGTAATTGAAAACACATCTTCGGCCGTGTCGGCAAGAGTTAACAAAGTCGATTCCTTAAATTGGCCAGAGTGAATCAATAATCGCTTCTTGGAAATTCTAAATGGAAAAGAGATCTGCATTTGTTCAAGATAGCATCAAATTTTGTACAGGCGACGAGGGAAGATAATTTTCAACTTCGCGATATCACAGAGTTTTGCCAACCTGTCAAAAGGTTGAAAGAAAATGGTTAGTACATTCTTTCAAAGCAAACAGTATAGTTTGTTGTTGCAAATTATTTGGTACAGTAATTAAAAAATTAAGAGAAAGAGACGGATTTTTTGATTGAAGGCATTTCGCTACTCAGTTATCAAGCATTGAACATACGCTTAATCATAAGAAATAGAAAGAATTGAAAAAGCGACTTATTAAAATTTTTACCGTGGATTATGAGCATCGACGATACTTTGAATAGGAGAAAAAAAACGATGGTCATATATAATTAACAGAATTATTGCATTGCTCATTGTTTAGGAGAACAATCATAAGTTATTAGAAGCAAATCTAATATAGTTAGTATTGAAAAGAACAATGGGAATTTTCTAAAAACCGTATACATTATGGAGAAATTCGGACCAATTATTTCAAATCATATTAATAATATACAAAAAATAAGAAAAAATAGTCACATACCTTATTACCTTAATGTGAGGCACTGGCACTCTCTGGTTTTCTAGAGTTCGCCAGCGCCTGTAGCAGGAACGACGTAACCCCCGATGAGCGTTAAGCTCTCGGGGCGTTAGGCGACGAAACACGCCTTGATGAGCGTTAAGCTCTCTGAAAGACTAAAGTCCATTCTATGTTGAATTTCTGTGTTTTGTGTGTGTTTCATGTTTGTAAAGTATCATCCTGTAATAAAAATGATTACAAATGAATGCTCATAACTAAATGAAGTCATAAGAGAACGCGCGCTCTTATACTTAAACATATATTCCAAATCGAAATTATTACTCTACTAGCTAACTCAATTAAAGCGAAAACTCAAGGCTTGGTAAGAAAGCAAAATACTTTTCTGTTATTTTAAACCACCCCAGGTTCAAGTAACGTAGAACAAATTTCATTTACAGTCAGAATCTTTAAAATGGATACATTTCTTATTAAAATTATAAAGTTGGTCCTAAGATTTTATCCTGTTTTGGAATCTACTGGATAAGAATTTTATGGCTATTTTACCACCAAATTGTTAGTTATGATTTAGGTGTACAAAACTTACGTGGCCATTGGTATAATAATATTAAGGGAAAGAAAATTGGCCAACAAAATATCGGATTAAGAATGTCAATCCAAGAGCTATGCACGAGGGTGGTCTGAAAAGTTTCCGACCTAACAAAGAATCAGGACATTTTTTTTTTTCATTAAACTTATTTTGATTTTTCTACATAGTCTCCTTGTAAGTCTACAACCTTCTTCCAGAGATACTTCCATCTCTTTAACCTGTCCAGAAGCGTCTGTCTCTTCAAAATAATTGTTTTCGAAGGTGATGGCCTCCTCAAACTCTCAGTCCTCTGAGATCAATTTTTAGACTAGGGAACAAAAAGAAGTCGCTTGGGCTAGATCTGGTGAGTAAAAAGGGTGGTCAAGCAGTTCAAACCGTAATTCGTGGATTTTCGAAATGGCAACTGCTGGGGTGTGTGAAGGCGCATTGTTTTGGTGAAACAGAATTATTATTTTCTGCAAATGAGGCAATTTTTTTGAAATTTTGGCCTTCAGCTTGTCAAGTAATGATGCGTAGTATGCTCTTGTAACGATTTTTTCTTTCTGAAGGTAATCGATTAAGAAAATTCCATGACTATCCCCAAAAAAATGTCGTCATCACTTTTCCAGCTGAAAACACAGTTCTTGCCTTTTTGAAGCGGATTTATCCTTCGCAGTCCACTGTTTTTACTGTATTTTGTTTTGAGCGTATAATGATGTATCAAAACTTCCTCTACAGTAATTACTCGGTGCCCAAATTCTGATTTATTGTGTCGAAACTGCTCCAACATTGGCTCCAGCATTGGAAATATTCATTCGAACACATTTTTGTCTAACGTGAGCAAACGCGACACCCACCGCGCGAATAGTTTTCTCTTGCCTAAATCTTGATTCAGTATGTAACAACTACACTATTTGGACGTATGCATAGCCTCTGTAATATCTCTCACTTTCATTCGACAGTCAAATACCATTTGGTGAACTTTAGCGATGTCATTTTCAGTGGTCGCAGTTTTTCGACATTCCGGACGTTCATCGCTTTCCAAGCTGGTACGGCCCCGTTAAATTCGTCTGCCCAAAATTTCACTTTGATAAATGATGGCACAGAGTCAACAGCATCTAACTCATCTTTGATTTGCGTAGCCGTATTGCCTTTCAAAAACAAATATTTAATGACTTCTCAATGCTTGATTTTTTCCATTCTCCCAAAAACACTCACATCGACTCACTCAAACTATTGTCAAACAACTGCGCTTCCAAAATGGCTAAATGTTTGTTAAGTAACCTATCGAAAGATACATAACCACATTTTCTAGCTTTTATTGACGATAGTCCTACCATCTTCAAGCTAAGATCGGAAATTTTTCAGACCATCCTCGTAGATAGAGGAATAGGGAAGTTGTTTCTTATAGATGTTCATAACAGAACGAACGAAACTCTCTTGAATCTTATTAAAAAACTGAATAAAGTTCTGCAACCACCATTTATTCCGAATCCTAGAAATTGTATGATTGTTTTGCACTTGAAGACTATGAACATTTGAAGGTGAGCCACGTATAACCATTTGTTGACCCAGTCACACTATGCTACACTAATACTATTGAGAATATAAGTCGTCATTTTTCGGTTTCTTTACCTACATATAATAGAAAACGCGATTTCAAATTTTATTTAGCTGAATTTTTTCCCGGGCTTCTCACGAGAAGAAAATGGTTGCCTTCAATAAATTTTTCGAATTAGTTAAGGAGTTGAATGGAACAAATTTTATATATGCTTATTAATTTCTTGGACTACTTTAATAGTTTTTGGAAATATTTGTACAATTATGTTACTTTTAATATTATAATTATTTTTTTGCTTCTTAATTTATTTTGTAATTAAGTTTGTTTTTATTATGTGTATGTGATAATTTTGATAAATTGAACTACATGCTCATAATATTCTGAACTACATAATAATAAATAATTGATTTTACTTCAAATTTAGTTGTTTTGCCCATAGTTAATTTTGATTCAGTATGTTTCTAACCCAACATAACACAACGGCTGTTTTATTCTGTTTGAAAAAGGATCTATTTGTAAATAACTTTTCTAACATGGTCATGAAGGAATGGTGTAAATGAATTTCTCATAGGAACATTAGAATCTCTCTCTCTCTAGATTTTGCCTTGCAGGACAAGAGATAAGTTCGTCTCTTTCCGGTTTCAATGGTATGTACCAAAAATTTGATCCCTTATTGGAAGTGCAACTAAAATCTGAAATGATCACAATCAACAATTCAACCGAAGATGTGATAAATATAATACAAGGTATCAGCTTATCATGTATTAACATCATTTAAAACAATAAATAATTTGTGTTAAGGAAATAACCAGAGAAGAAGTAAATTTTCAGTCTGAAAAATGGGTTTCGAAAAGATCTTCTAAACATCGTGTTATGTTTCCCGAGAGATATTGATATAAAAACATTGGTGATTGTGTTTTCAGTGAATATTGTTCAAGCAATATTTATATACAATGATTAAAATGCAAGTAAGTGTTTTTTTAATAAAAAACACTACTTATATTATATAATCATTAGCGAAAATATTACGATAGGTTTTATGGTAACTTTAGTCATATTTCTTACTCAAAAAGTTTCAATACAATAAATAAAATTAATAATTAAATTTTTGTAGATTTAATGGTAAAATTTCTCTTCTGAAGATTTTTTTTATTGAACATTAGATAAATTTATTACGATAGAGTAATTATATTAATATTGAAAGAAATTTAAATTTAAGAAAGTTTATGTAAATTCTCTCTTCTGAATGCAATTTTATATTAAAAGTAATTAAAATTAGAAATTTCTATCAACCTAATATTTTTTTAGTATTTATAAACATTACTAGAATAAATACTGAAACTTGTTTTCCGGAAAACTAACATTTTTGGATATTTTGCTTACATTTTCAGATATTTTTAATACGAGTGTATTAAGCACTTAACATGGTGATCAATCAACAAGCTATTGGTGAAAAAGGACCAGTCCCGAAATTTTTTTTGCAGTCTTTTGAAAATATTGAATAATGTGGTAGGTAAGAAACAAAGGCGTTGCTAGGTTTTCAGTACCCGGCGAAAATTTTAGATTTCACTTTCTCCCCTGTTTGCCGAAATGCAATGGTGAAGAGGGAAGAAAATGTTAATAAATGTCTTTAAAATAAAGCGAAAAAAAATTTTTAATAGCTTTACATATTTTAATTTTTAAAACATTTTAGGCGTATATTCTTAGATTTTACTAACTGTGTAAAAATAAAATGAAGTAAAAGTATTATTGATGTACTGCCTACTTTAGCATCCGCTATTCGCGTGTTGTAATTTGCCTCTTTGAGAAAAACAATTTGCCACAAGCGTAACTTGAATGTTTATCTGCCGCCCTCCTTACTAGACTACCTTCGTGCAATCACCCTCTGCACGTCCTGTTGAAACGCTTCTGACTCGATATTTGAACACTTATGTGACGAGAATTAGAAGAATAAAAACTTATCTCAGATATTAAACTCGTCGAGTCAACATAAAACAGTGGAGTAGTGTGTTGGTGTAGAGGAGGCCATAGCTCAGGGTGGCACTGATGAAAGTGTAGGCAGGAAATGGCCGAGCCGGCCAATCTTGTCTGCAACATCAGGTCATGGTCATTATATCAGATAAATATATTGTAATTGGAACTATATAGGTACTTATTCAGAATTTCAAGGCAATGGAACAGGAGGAAGTGGTTCAAAATAGAGTTATAATATTTGACTGAAGCAAACATATCTTTATTCATGTGAAGTTAAATACAAGCGTGTCGAATATTTTATCTAATATAAGAAAATAAAATTTCCTTTTTTGAATTTTGAAACGGACGTAGCCGGACATGATCCGTTGTTACTACACATTAAATGAAATTAGTGTCTCTGTTTTCATTTTTGAATTATTCTCCTATTGTACTTTAATAACTCATTGACTTTACAGTAAGTAGGTGACATTTAATTTCTTCACCTTTTTAGTTATTTAGAACAGTTGTTCAGCACGAATATTTATTTTATATTTTGATAAAGTTTCATGTGTACCTAAATTTGTTAGTTATTATAAAGTCAAGTTTATTTGTTTCATACTATTTGTCGAATATAAAAAGGTATTAAGGTAAATGTTTGTTTTGTTTATTTTTAAACTGTTTAGTGGTTTAACGATTCAACCCATGTAGAACGTTATTTATTCATTTTAACGATTTAAACTATTAGTAATTTTATTTTAAGCACTTTATTATTATTATTATTTTATTTCATAGGAGGGCAACTAATTTAGAGTTCGTATTATAAATCTACAGCATTAATCCATGCTACGCTACTGACAATGGATTAAATTCACAGAATCACGTGATAGTATCATAAACAAACTGGCCTGTGTTAACATAGGGTTTCCCTATATGCTAGTTGTATAACTTGTATATCCTCTTAATTTCGATTAATATATTTAATATTACCATATTTCTTACATTATTCAATTGTTCATATTCGGCTGGAAATTATCTGAACATATTTTTACGTATCTATTTTCTTATTCTCGTTTAAATTGGTCGTCAAAATGTCGTTCGGTAAACAAAGCCTATTTAAACTTGCTTTCGTCGTTTGTTTGTATGTACTTATGATATAAATTTTAAATTATTTTCTGCTTTAAAAAGATACATTTTTGAATTATTAACGACCATTGAGTTATTTTCACCTTTTTGTTCTGACTAAGCTTATTTTGGGGGGAAATATATTTGAGGGTGCCCCTTAGCGCCATTTCTGTTCGCGTGGAACACCGTGTAAACAGGAATGGTGGCCAAAACATACATCATCAAAAAAACATCTGAGCTTGGCGATTAACCGAGATCACAACTTGGCGAGAATCAAGGGAAACCCTCAAATTAGGCTAACCCTCTTATTTTGTAATTCAAATTATTTCATTTTTATATTGTTTTGTATCAACAGATCATCGGTTGATTCTACCACGTTAAAAATAATTGCCCCGATATTTATTCTAGTATTGTAATTACTCAAAACCCTCTGAAAAAAATGTGAATAGTTCAAATGCAATCGAGATCTTCTGATTTTTAGTACCTTTAGATTCATAGCAAAGTTTTTCATGCAATAAAAACATTTTATACATCAGGCTGGCTCTGCTTAAAAAATAAAGCTATTTTAAATTTCGTTAAACTATTTCTCTCTCTTTTAATCAAGATACTTAATTAAGCTGTAACAGTTGTATAATGATTTATGATTTAAACAGGCGTAAATTTGTACCTTGAATCATGGTTTTTTTTTAAAAAAAAATTGGGGTAAGTCCTAGTTTACATGAGCCACTTGGCGTAATTTTAGAAATCACACCGAGATAGCGCCAAAAGCGGGTATTTCAAACCCTACGCTTTCAGAATCGGAAAAAAAAAATGGCTTCGTCAGTGGAAGACAAATTTTGAAATAAGCTGGACTTTTCACCGAAAGAAAGAATATGCAAGCATCAAGTTTTATTTTAAATAATTATGTGACCCTGACACTGAAAGTTCTATTTTTTAAAAAGTGGTAGATGATTTTGATAATGTAGTTTGGAAAATTTAGCTTGATTAATTTAAAAATAAGTCCGTCATGCCACATTTTATCAAAGGCTCTTCTAACATCTAAGAAGACCCCGATGGTATGACGTTCAGGACAAACCCTTCACTGATGATGTTGGTGACCCTTATGAGTTGATGTGTTGTTGAGTGACCCCCCCCTAAAACCACATTGATCTGGGGGGAGATAGTTTGTGACTGAAATGTGGCTTTTAATCCTGACTAGTATGATTCTTTAAATACTTTAGCAGTGTTGCAGAGCAGACTAATTGGTCTGTAACTCTGCGGGGATTTATGATTTTGCTGAGGTTTGGGAAGCATTATTACACTCCTTTTTTCCAGCTACTGGGAAAGTAGTTATGAATTAAGCAGGTGTTAAAAATCTTGGTGAGGTGGGTAAGAGCACTAAGAGGTAGGAGTTTTAGAGCGTAGTTTGGAATGTTGTCCGGTCCTGAAGCCTTTTTATTTGAAAGTTTTTTAATGATATTGCTAATTTCATTTGGATTGGTGAGAGGTGGAGGGGAGTCCAAATTTTGGTTGTTAAGGAACTTCTGCACAATGTTTTCTACTCGTTCGATAGTTTCATCATCGTATGGATCACTATTTTCTGTGAAGGTGTCCTCGAGGATATATTTGAAGACTTCTGCCTTCTCGTTGTCAGCGTACACAATTCCTTGATGACCATGAAGAGGAGGAACTTCAATTGGTTTTCTTGATAATTTTCTTTGCATGTTGTACAGAGAATTGTCCTCGCGGTTTAAATTTTTAAGTAGGTTGCTCCAAGATTTATTTTTGTGGTTATTTATTAGCTCTTTGATTTGTCTTTGAAGGGCGTTCATTTCCCTTTTGTAGATTGGATCTCTTGTTGATTGGTATCTTGAGTGAAATCTATTTTTAATTTTGATAAGCTCTCTGATGTTTAAAAACTAGCCCCTGGATTTAAATTTGTTCCATACTACTGTATTACCAAATGGCCATCCATGATAATTTTTAAGGAATCTTTTCAATCGATTAATCGTTTTTAATAATAGCAGACGGATTTTAGGTGAAACATGAGATTTGAAATGGACAATTGTTGCATTATATCAAAATATTTGAAATATCGAAACTAGTAAAACATTTCCGAGTTTAGTGTTGTATTTATTTTAAAAGGCGTTTCTAGATCTCAAATATTTTGTTTTTATTTGAACGTCGCATTTCATTGAAAATAAATTAGATTGCTGTGACTTAAACTTAAATACCGAAGAATGAATCTGGATCGAAATTTATACCATGAAAATAGATAATATTAATGTAATTTTGTTGCATGAACATCCAAAATATTTAGATGCTGCTGCAACATTGCTAAACAATCAATGGAAAAGAAGTTTTTCAGCCAGGTAATTTAAAATTGGAAGAAAATATTTCATATTTTCTCGTGTTTATTTTTATAAATTATATTACAGACGTATGGAGACTGTACCAACTTCTCTCTATGCGACACCAAATTGCTTTTTTTTTATTCATATTGTTATTCACTTAAAAAAAAGAATATTTTCTCCAATTGAAGATTTGTGTTATCAATTATTCTGATACTTGTAACAAATTTTCATATAGTTTTAAAATCATTATAGTTGAGTAATTTACAAGTCATCTTTCTCTTACTCCACTTCATTTGTACTGTAATTTGGCCTTTTAAATGTATGAAAAGTTGAAATAGTAAAAGTAAATCTAATGTGAATAATTTACAGTAGCCAAGAGGATACTTCACTTCATTTATTTTAGTCATTATATAATATTAGTCTCATTTCATTTATTTTAGTTGAGCTGCATATTTGAGTCCTGAATCTGTTAAAGAGGCAGAAGCACATTAAATCTAGGCTCAAAAACCCTCATGCTGATATGGATATGGAGAGTGAAATGCTAACTCATTTGCTAACCTAGGCATTATACTGTGGTGTAATTCAAAATTATAAGGTGCATTGGCTGTATTTAGTAGACTTTGTATCAGATAGAAATAAAAACCCAGAAAATGTTCTATATTTAGATAGATTAATATATTGGTGCGATTTTCATAAATTAAGAATGAGGGATAGTAAAATCACAAATCAAGAACTTTGGAAATAAACATATATCAGCTCTTCTGTGTTACAGGTCTTTAAAGGTAACAGAGATCAAACATGCAGATCTGCTAAGGTATTGCCAGCTACAAACATGATGCCAAGACCACTTGGCTACTGTAACTGTTTCATAAGTGGTATGTTTTTAATAAATGAGACTTTCATTTGACAAGATTTTGTTTTTGTTATTGTGAACAACTTAGCTAAATGTGATAATTTCTAAGGTAAAATTTAATATTTCACACACACACACACAAAAGACATTTAAATTTAATAGATATGATTCTAATATTATTGTTCGAAAGCATGAGAAATCTCCATACATGATAAAATCCCATCAACCATGAAAATTAGCATAATTCCTGTCAAACTTATACCATTCCTTTCCAATCATCATTTGGTGGCATTTTTTTTTTTTTTTTTTTATTATTATTATTTGTCAAAAAGAGTTGATGAACTTTTACACATGCATCAAAATCTCATTATTCAAACATCTTCTCTGGATTAGTTTTATTTGAGTTATTAAAAAACACCTTAATCGGTTATTATTTTGTATGGATTAAAAAAAATTTCTTTTTTTCCTGTATATAATATATATTCTCTATAGATAGCCAATATATATCTATGTATGTTTTTTTTAATTATGATACATTTTAATCTATTTGTTCTGTAAAACATTCCAATGTTTATAGTTTGAATCCATTCAAAAATCATTGTAAAACTGTACATCTACTACTTATTTACTGTAGTTTACTTTTATAAGGTTTTGTCAAATAAAGAGTTTTTATGTCCACGCCAATGTATTTTAAAAACATTTTTTTTTTCTGTATCAATTTCACAATTATATACTAATATATGTCAAAAACTTTGTATATCTTGCACTTTTTAAAATTATTTTTTGTATCTCAGTTGATGTTTTTCCTAAGTATTAAATAATTTCATGAAAAAAAATTTCACAACAAATAATCTTGTATAGAAATTTTAATAATATTCCATTAATTAGTTTATAAGATTTTTGTTTGAAATTTCCCATCTACAGCAGTAATCAGATTTTCTGTTTTTAATAAATGAAGAGTTAAAACAATTTTGTATTAATATAATTAAGAAAAATTATGCTATTTCAGCATGAACTGATATTGTGCACTGTTTTGTTTTCCACTACAAACAAAAACTCTAAGATTTCTTTAAAGTTTTTTTTTTAATTCATAGTCATGAATGTTTGGTATTTGAAAAAAGGAATGCCCAGTTGATTGGTACATTTCAATTACTTCAAAAGGCATAAAAAATATTAGCTCATTTTATTATTTTTGTATCATCTTAATGCATTGAATAGAATATACTTTACTGAAAGGACAAATACTGAATTTAAATTGTTACTTTTCCATTTCATCAGTGCAAGCGATAAAGTCGCCAAAAATAATACAATAGATGCCCAATGGAATATGTGTTTACTCTGTGTTTGTCACCAATAAAGTTAACGAGGGAAGATTTGCTTCGGTAAAATGGAAAAGTACCTTTAAATGTATTAAATTATTTCATATTCATTGTTATTAATTTATTTTTAAGAACACTTGTAACACCCTAATTTAGCACTATCTTCCATATACTATTAAATGGTAGCCAGATGGCGCCACATGTTCGTTTTGGTTAGAAGCGCAAACATGATGAAGGAGAGAGACTTCTTTAGCAGAATGATGATGTATGTTCATGAATCTGTGTTTTATATACGTTTTGTATCATGTCTTGTGTTGTGGAACGTGTTAAGTATTAAATAATATTTGTTCCTGAAACTATCCTGGTTGTTCATTATTTTGTCCTGAAATAATAATAACATTGGAGGGATACACACTTGAAAAATGTATAAATAATATACTTTGATTAAGAGGGAGGGGATTTATATAAGTTTCTTAAAATATGGCATTTTTAAAATTTCTTTTCATATTCAGAGGCATTTTTATTTTGATTAAATTGCTTAAGTTATGCTGATTTTCTCATTTGTTGTTTACTTCGTCAGAGCTCATTCTCTGAACAGATCTTGCAAAGATTTGCCTGATTCCCTTCTATTGCTCGAAGAAGATCCAGAAGGTACAAAGATAGTTATTGGTCACAGTAGATTAACTAGAGTTTTGGAAGATGATAATGGTTGTTGGATTGAATCAGGTACGTTAAATCACCAAAGTTGTTATAATGATGTAAAAAGTGAATGGTAAACCTAAATGAAACCCATTCTGATGAACAAAATGGCAGATTTAAATGTAATTAAATGAGAATGTTAAGATTATAGTAATTTTATAAAACAATATTTAAACATACACAATTAATAATCTGTTTGATTCAGTACTTTAGCAGCTTACTTCTTAGCCAACCATAATGCATAATTTGCTAAATGATAGAATCTTTCCAAAGTTGAACTCTTAAAATATTTATCTAAATGGTTATATCGTGTGTAATATGCAAAGCAGATTTTTGTTTTCATGATTATTCCGAAATTAACCTGGCTCATGGAAATAATGCAATGCTCTAAATCATAATTTTCTTTTTATTCTGTGAAGGAATTTAACTTGATATTCAAACAATTCTCTTTGACTCTAAGCTATGAAATAATCATTTGCTGTAAATGTTCATAATTTATTTTGAAGATGAATGGTGTAACTGTTTCAGTTGTTTATATAAAGTTGGAAAAAATTTCTTACGTCAGTTTTTCTGTTTGACTTTTCTTCTTTGGTAATTTTTGAAATTATTAAATCACAAAAGTCAACTGCTGATGAATGAGTAGTGTATAAATTACAAGATATTTTTATTACATTCAAAAGTCCTGAAATGAGCTTTTATATTCTAGTGCTATAATTTTTGTTTTTTAAATTATATTTCTATTGATTGTATTCCTTTACGTATTTCCAATTAGCACTTCTAAATTTCAAAAAGTCAATGTGTAGAAATAAATTTTGTTCAAATTATTCTCTTTTGAATTATATTAAGGGGTATTTAAAAAAAAAATTACTTTAAAAATTTGCTGTATACATAATAAACTCTCTTCCACAAAATTGTCTTCCAAAGTTTTTTTTAAAAAAATCAGTTATCCAAGGTCACAATAGTCAATGAAATGGCATGACAAAAACAATGTCAGGCATCAAGATTGTGGCTGACATTGTTTCTGTCATGCCACATATATTTGAATTCAGATTCCACTAAAAGCATTTCCTAGTTAGGGGCTAATGTATATTAAATCTTTCATGGCTCAAAGTCCTCCCATTAGTGTGGTGCTTGCTCAGATGTTGACCTCATCATCTAACCGCATTTCAAAATGTATAGGCTGTGGTTAGTATACCTTTAATCAAAGATAAAGAGGCAGCCAGAAAATGTTCAATAAATAAACAGTGCATTTCATTAGCTGCTCTCAAACATTCAATGCTGTTTTTTTAAAAAATAAAAGAAACATTTACAAGGAATGCAATGGAAAAGAGAAGCTGCATATTGATATTAATGTTTTTCAGGTTATTGTGAAACTAAATTCATGAATACTAAAAGGTTAATACATTAAAATATTAGAGATGCACAAATCAAAAAGAGTTCATAAATTGGATTTTTATTGGATGAATATTAAGTTATTTTAAATATATAAATTTTTATTTATTTAGTATTTATAACATATGGGGAGAAGATGAAAATATATATATATTAAATGAATTCTGAACTATTTGGCCTTGTACTTATAGAAAACATCGAATTTGCATCACTCTAAAATATAATTAGAAAATGAACTTTAGATGTAGTAAAAACTATCACAGTTTAGAAAATAATACATTCAACAGATAAAAATTTGACATAATTTATTTTCTTAAAGCTAGCTTCATATAGAAGTGATCAGGTTCCAAGATATCACTTGATAATTTGAATTTAAGCAAGTATTCAAATGTTTCATGTAGATTTCAAATAGTTTCCTTTTAATTGTTTGGCATACTTATGCCCTAAGAATACGAGTAGCATTTACTTCAATTTGTTAGAAATTCATTTTCTTTTTTACTTATGCATCTATTTGAATATTTAATTTCTAATTGTAATAAAACCTCTTGCAATGTAATAAACTAATTATATTCTCAGACATTAAGCTGATCACTAATTTTGACTGGAGGGAAAGGAATTAGAAATTGAAACTGATGTTATATCGATTTCCTTTTTAATATGGATATTTATCAACATTTATAGAACGATGTTTTCACATTTAAAACTGAGCCTTTTTTCCCTTGATGAATTTGGTTTATGATAAATAAGTAATCCTAAAGAAAGATTTTTAACTCGGTATCCATATAATTCGTATTCCTTCATTGATTGTTTCATTAAAGTTTAATCATGAAAGGAAAAAAGAAATTGTGTAACTTCAAATAATTATAGAAAATTTTTCACCTTTAACACTGCTTAGGATTGCAGTAATGTACATTCATATGTAGCTTTTCTTTTCTTTGTAACAATTTTTATTTGAAATATTTTTAAATAAATCTCAATAGTTGTTTTATATGATACTGATTCTTTACATCTATTCAGAATTTGAATACATAATCTTAAGTGTAATTCCATTTAATATATTTAATGCTTTTGAAAAGTTTAAAAACATTTTTAATGAAACTGATTATGCTCCCAATTATCTATTTCCTTCTAGACAAAAAATAAATGCATTTAAAATCACAATGGGTAATCATTCAAGTCTTCGTTAAACTTATTTTCAAATCATTATTTGGTATAAAGATTTAGCCAAACCTTCAGAAGTCTGAATTTTAAGTACATATTCCTGTCAATGTTTTAAATTAACTTTAATGATTTATGTGTTTTCACTGACATACTTTGATGTGAAAATAGAAATCAGAAAAGTTATTAAATATTGTTTTGTGATGATGGAGACAATTTGGAAACTTATTTGTTGAAGAAGTTAATAAATCTTCATGCACACAAAATAAAATTTACACACTAAAATGAAATAATTATAAACTGCTACATGAATAATTGTAATTCCTTTATTATAATTCTTACATAAATGTTATTTAATAAAATTTCTTCTTTACCATGCAATTATAATATGAACTTTAAAATAAATATTTTATTCGTTTTGAAAGTTCATAAAAATTAAATTTCTTGTTAGATATTCTTAACACACATTAGTATACAATAATTAACCTGGGATAGAATACTCTTTTAAAAAATGAATATTGTAGAGAATTACAAAAAACAACACATTAAAATTACATATTTCCTAAACTATAAATATACTACTTGGTATGTGATTAATGGCATATGGATAATTTGACTAACCTAATGACATTGATTGAATGTAATATTGTTTTGTGTTAAATTACAGTTGTCATAGCAGAAAATAGAAGAAACAAAGGATATGGAAAATACCTCATGACAGAAACAGAGGAATATGCCAAAAAGTTAGTAAAATTAAAATGTGTAAATTAAAAAAAAAAAAAAAACACTATTGTATATGTTTTACTCTGAATCACACAATAATTGAAATATCCTAATCATTTCTCACATATTGTTATGTTTTTCAAAAATGTGTTCATAAACCTCTGATAATTTTAATAATAATTAATTGCAGTTATAACTAAATAATTAATATAGGGTGTATAATCAATTTGTTCTTCTAAATACTATGGAGTGAAAACAAATATTGAGTATAAACATCAAAAATTAATGAAATATTCTAGATTTAAAAAAGAATATTTTAAAACTCCATTAAAGAAAGGCTTTATTTAATAATTGTAATTGTGTTATTATTTTCCCAATAAGATAATAATGTTTTAAAAATATTTATTATAAAACTTTTTTTTTATTTTAAAATATTTTACTTCCTTTAATCCTAAAGTAATGAATAAATTGCTTTAAAAATATTTTTTATTCAAAAGCAAAGAATTAATGTTTCCTAAAAAAATATGTGCAAATCAATTTTAACCTTCTAAATTTATAACAGTTACATAAAAGATTTATGCTACAAAAACTACATCACTTTTATTAATTTCTGGTGTAACGAGAAATCACTGATTATACAAGCCGGTATTTGAAACATCTTTTAAAGTAGAACTTATACATCGCCATTTTCTAGCATTTAACAATTGACAAATTAAGTTATTCATTTAATAGCATGAAAATATGTTGAAACAGAAATATATTTAACTGCATAATTTCATGTTAAAGTCAACTGTACTAATGGCTCTCTGTAACAATTTGATTCAAATTGTGAAAATTGTTTCAATAATCTAAACCCTTATCTTTTATAAACGGATTCCCCCCTCCTAAAAAAAATCAATTTTATCGTTATGCATATGTAAAGTATTGGGAGTATTTGTATTGTTTGTGTAAACTGAAAGGCATATGACAAAAGTTTACATGAATTTTTTAAAAAAAAAGCTTTAAAATAATAATCAGCAGCACTTGAATTTCAGAAATTGCATTTGGAAACATAAATGTAAACAATTCCAAAAGTAAGTTGTGGCTTAGCTGTAGTTAAAAAATCAACATATTATAATTATGTTTCTCTTGTTCTAACCAAATTAAGAAACTCAGATTAAGTGAGTTATGTACATATGTACTATAAAATAATTATTGCAAAACAAACTTTTTTAATTGAAAAATAGACTTTATGATTTTATAGCATAAATTTCTATGCAATATTGAAATTTTGTAACATCACAAATTTGAAAACAGCATACTGTTAAAATTCAAAGGATATAATTTATTGATATATTGTCAAGTATCATAATTTGCTTCCCCTTCCTTATTCTTAATTAAAATCTTTTTTTATTAATATAAATTAGCTGCAACATCAGTTATTACAATCAAATGAAAAATGTTTTATTTATAGTCATAAGAAATTTCATTTGACTTTTTTACAGCAGATCAATATTCGATAGAACAGACAAGTTGATTTTCGTTTAAAATATTGATCATTCAATTTCTTCATTAACACATTGTTAACATTATTCTATAAACTGGTTGTTACTTTTATAACTGATTTAATCTAAATTCATTCATTTAAAAAAATAACCAAAAATAATTTAAGTTCTATATAAAATTTTTGCAGATAGCATTTAAGCCAAATGGTTACCAATATTCAATAGATATAAAAAACTATATAAATAAATATTTTTCACAATTCACTCATATATCTGTATAAGTTTCACTAATTTTACTGTACATGTTTCGTAAAAATGGATGTCTAAACATAAGTAAATGTATATTATAATAAGAAAGTTCACTTTTCAAATCTATATTATTTATCAAAATATTGTTTAAGTGGCATATTCATCTGATTGAGTTTTGTTTGAATTTTTATTTAATGACATCAAAGATTTTTTTTAAAAAAAAAAATACACATATGCAATACTTATTTTACAGTGTCTCTACCCAAAATGTCAATTTTCATATTATGATTAGTAGTAGTATTTACAGCTTAACAAAATTGACTTAATTGAGGCATTTTATCCAGATTTTACTTCATATTTTTCATTCTAATCAAGAAAGGATGAACTATCATTATCATACTTGTAGTATTGTGGTATCTTTTTTGGTGTATATTTAAAGAAAACAGGCAATTTTAATCAGGGTAACAGATTTAAAATTATTTAAAAATATATTACAGAATAAAAGATCATATAAAACCAGGAATTATTGACTCCTTACACATTTTGATTAAGAAACTATTCCAGACTTAATTATGAATTTTTTATCTTTAAATTTAATACAAGCAAAAGCATCAAATGTGTTTGATTTATTTGTATTGTTTTAATCTTCCAATTAAAGAGTAAAAAGTATCTAAAAAAATTCAAATTATTTGTTTTTTCATATATATACAATTAGCTATGAATAATGCTCAAAACTAATTGCATCTACTTAGGGTATTTAAATGAATTAGGAGTGTAATCAATAAAAAGTTTAGTAAAGAATTTTATTCATTGACAAACTATCTTTAAAGTAATGTGTAACTAATTAGGGTTAACAGATTAAGTTCTAGATATTTGTATTTTTTAAGGGAACATGTGTTTAAAGAATACTGAATATAAATGTTTCAATTCAGTTTTAAATATATATATAATAAGCATCTGCAACATTTTGGTTCCCCCTGCATGTTATTCACAAGAAAATCTTTCTTTCTAAATAGTTTCCCAATTGTTATTTTTTTCAAAAAAAAGAATATATTCAAAAAAGCAAATGTTAAAATACTTCCTTACAAAATATATTTTGAAAAAAATGCTGTGATAAAAAAAAATTATATCTAAAATTATTTTATTTAAATAAGTTTCATTCCTAATATGTTTTTCTGGATATATTATGTGTATAAAAATGCTATATATTTTCTAGATTAAATTTTTCTACTGCATACTTAAGCACTCATGATCAACAAGGATTCTACGAACACCTGGGATATGTTTACTGTGAACCAGTGTCATCGGTAATCGAATAATCTTTTTACATGCTATTATTTAATATAAAATATTTAATAATCAATAAGAAAAGCTTTTATACAGTCAGAACAATTAATAAAAAATAAATTGGTTTCAAATATTTTTTAACTATACAATACTATTAAATCACAAAATTATTTTTTCAATAATTTTACTTATTTTAATTTTCCATACTTACTATAGTTATAAGTTATGTTATTAAATTTTCTTTTCATATTTTTTAAAAGAAAATTTAAAGTAAGTTCTGTTAATTCCTTTTCTAGCAGAAAATCTTTCATACCTAAACAACAAAACATTTTGAGTTAAAACTTTATAACAGAATTATCTGAATAATTTCATTTTTCAATTTTTTTGTACAAAGTATATTATTAATTAAAAATTCTTCATAATCAAGTACTTAATTTTTAAAAAACATCTCTTATGTAAAAATAAAGTAAAAAGATCTAACCTTTCAATGTTAACCTATTTCAGATAAGCTTTCATAAAATTGGACTAATGAAATATTCAACTTTTCCTGTTGTAAAGCATAATTTTGAAAATATACATCAAGCAAATCATGAAATGCAACAAAAGGAAACAAATATTTTTCCACCACCACCTCCTCCACCTCCTATTTCAAGAGCTCATGGAACTTGTATGAAGAGTACCTTAGAAAAGTATTGGATGAAAAAAACACTATATTAGTAATCAAAAACATCTGAGGAATCAAAAAGAGAACCAGTGATAAAACTGTTCATAATTATTTTTATTTTTAAATTTAGATGAAAATATAAGAACCTGAAAAAATATATTCTGAAAAAAAAAAATGTAAATATATTTTTAAAATTGTCATTCACCAAATTTTATGTGCGTGATATTTTGATAAAGTATTTTCAACTGTATTTATTAATATTACAGATTTATATGTTGACAATGAAAAATAATTTGTTACAATTTTAAAAAAAAGTAGTCTGCAGAAGATTTCTATATTAAATCAGATTATATTTGTTTAATATGCATATTCTTAATTTCTTGCATAACTTTAAACAGTTTAAGACTAACAGATTTTTAATATCCAGAAACATATAATGATTCATTAAACAAAACACACTATAAATAGGTATTGAAAACATGCTTAAAATTTTCTGAAGTTAAATATTGGATATTTAAAAAAAAAAATTAGAGTAACAACAAGAAAATTACATAAAATTAATGGAATAATGCATTTAAAATTAAGTGCTATCAAAGATAATTTAAATAAGCAATGCATATAAAGTTTATTTTTCTATATATTCAGATTACTAATCCAAGGACTGCACTTTAACTATCAAAATTCTATTTGAAAAGGAAAGCAGTTTAAACCTATCAATTCTTCTAAACCAAAATTTCCTCTTGGAGGAACTGATACTTTAAATATCTAAATTGAAAAAGAACAAAATGACTATTATAAATTCAGATAGTATGACACATAATGCTACATTTGAGATATTTTAAATTATTTCTCAATGAGGATGTTAATATAACAATTGAAAAAAATTGTCTACTTTATTCTAACTTTTAATAAAATTAAAAAATAAATAAATTAAAGCTCATATTTTAAAATTTCAGAATCTGAAACTGTGCTTTAATTTCGTGAATAAGCAAAAAGCAGATTCTCCAGTATATTTAAAATAATACCTTTGTTTAAAAAAAAAATTCAAATTATATATACATTTATTTTTCCAATCCTAGAGCTAGTTTCGAGTGATTACAATATGTAAAAATTGAGTTATACAAAAATTAACATTTTTTCTATCTTTTTGCACATATGATTATAAGAGAATATATATTTAAATGCTTTCTTTCAAAAAGTATTTTCAATTTGTTTAAAAGATTATCACACACAATATATTTATTAATTACATTACTTTTCCTAATCACTCTCAAAAAGTCATGAAAATACAATGGAGTAGTAAACGATATAGTGTAAACATAAAGCATCTATTGACATACATTTTAAGAGTTACCATAATTTTTACAACAAATAAAGGATGTTCTCTTATTTTATAAAACTAAATAATTATTTATATGCATAGATGTTTATATAACTCAAGTATTTTAATTATTACTATAAAACATGCAGAATTAATTTTTGCATAATATGCAGAAGTATAAATTAGAATAACATTTGGAAAAATTATTTAATTATAAAATGTGTTTTTCTTAAAATTATTGCTCAGTTATGGTCTGTCAGTCCCTTTATATGTATTTCAATAATATATATATACAACAGATATTCATGCAAAACTTCATACACAGATAGTTTCCAACACTGGACAGACAATTAAAAATATCTAATTTATATTTATTGAGTATTAAATCAATTTATTATTATTTTTTAAAAAAATTTCAATGTGAAGTGAGGATGAGCAAAGGAGGCTTTCTCTCAGAGGACTAACCAGATCAATTCACTTTCCCAGGCACATAAAATAGGAGAAATAGTTATTATTAGAATAAATTCTCAAATTGGAAGTAACAGATCAATAAAAAATAACTTAAGCAGACACAAGACTTAATTTTCTAAAAGATACAAGTTAATAAAAATCTTTGGAGCCAAAATACAAAAGTTGAAGAAAACCTCTCAAGTAAATCACTTGAATATGTTTATAAATAGTTAGTGGTAGTGTATCTTCCTAACATTGGATAGATTTTAAGTTTGTAATGCATAGTAATGGAAATAAAGCTGTCACTCTCCCCTCCCCCTACACACACATATTGAAGAAAACTCGAATTATTTGATGATAGGAAAATAAATAAGTCATTACAAATGTAAAATAAATTAATCATTTTTATTTTTACTACAATCATTTTTATATTTGATTGTCTATATATATAATTTTCAGCCCTTAAAATATAATAGGGTTTTTAATAACCTTACAATGAGCATCAAATTTTTAGATTAAACACATTAATTTTTGCCTTTGTATTAATACTATATTGGGTGAAAGTCAGAAATTAAGTGTAAGCTTTTTATTACTGTATGTATTATGTCCTTATCTTATTATTTGTTATATTATTATTTAATAAATTTGAATAATAAATAAATTATTCAAATATATTTTCTCTTAAAATATTCAAGGTTAACATGCTCCTCTTAACTGGGATTTCTAAAAATATGTTAACCATTTGCTGAAGAAGCTTCTCATTGTTTTATCTGATTTCTTTAACATTTTTTTTGTTAAATTTTTTTAAATATCATCTGCCAATATCAACTAGTTTGAAATTTTACATTAATATATTTTCTTTTTGTTATTATATACATTAAATTTATTAATTTAATTTTTTGCAAAATCATATATTAATCATTTTAAGATTTTTAACTAATTTTTCAAGCTCATATAAATGATCATCTTTGACATTTGGTGCTATCTTTCTCATTGTTTCAGCTAGTTGTAGTAAATAATCTTCATTTCGTCCACTAGGTCCTACAGATAAAAATATCTGTTTAGCAATTAGTTCTAAAGAAGCAGGCCCCAAGTAAAATGGATTATCTGTACTTGCAATATATATTGATAATTCAAAAGGATTCAGATCAGCAACACAAGGGTAAAAAATAACACATAACTGCTGGTAACCATCTTTTTCTCTATAATCTAGATATTCTGTTACAGCTGGAATGTCTCCTTCAGCAATTTCATATGCAACTCCATAAACTTGATCCTTAGGAAAAAACCATAATAAGTTACAGTAAAAATACAATGGTGGAAAAAGGTTATGGTAAAATGTACATATATGTAATTCTATTGAATCATTTAAATAAATTATCAGTTTTTCAGGAAGTATCATTAATATTTTAATTTTGCTTCTGACTTCAAAGTTAAAAATTTAGCAAATTTTAGAACAGAATATACTAAAAGTTGATGTAAAAAGGCAAATTTTAAATTTGGTGATGAAAAAAAATTGGGAATTAATTTTTTTTGTTAATATTTCATTTGCACACAGGATTAGAAAAGAAATATGTGATAATAATCTTGAACATTTTACATAAATATTATCAGACATTAAACATATGATTTTATAGCATATCTATAATTTAAATAATATTTGTCAAAAATATTATATATATATATAAGATTTGATAATTTTCAAAAGTGATTTTTATGATTAATGAATCTTGACATGCATTTAATCATTGACCCCCCTCCCATACATATATAGAACCCTAACTTTATATTAAACTAAAAGGTAAGGGGGAAAGAAATTTGTAAATTAACTAATCTAAGGAGGCTTGATTTTTTTTCAAAGTTTTCTGCTGTTCTTTCTACTAAATTTATGTCAGTAAAATTAATCGATTTCTGTTAATACCATCCCTAAAACCTCCTTCAAAAGAAAGAGTGAAGGAAGATAGTTGCAAAATAAAAATATGTACAGATAAAAAAGGTAATGCATTTTAAATACTGACTAAAAATAACATGTAATAACAAAGAAAAACAGCTAGTTAACACCACACTAAAAAATTCACAAGAGGTAAGATTTGTCAAGAAACTAAAATTAGTATGTAGTTCAGCAAAGAATGTTTCTTCATTTGTAATGCAATTAATACTTCATTAGTACAATCAAATATAAATCTATATTGGTGGGCAGTGCTTGTCATTTAATGCACTATCTACATGAACTCAACAGATGGGTATGACATTCAGGAACAGGATCACTGAAATTACAATATTTTTTTTTAAATGTACCTATTCCAGCAGGTTAACACTTCTTATACAAAGAAAATTTAGCAATTTCATCTGCGACATTTTTTTTCTTTTGCTGCCACATAAAGAGTATTTATAGAACTACAGTCCTATATTTCTAATTCTATAATCCTAATTTCACAACACAATCTTACAAAACTCTAGGGTAGAAAATTACATGGACTAAATTATGTTTTTAATAATTATGTTTTTAACAAATTAATTCCACACCTACAGGAACAAAGCCAAATCAAACTAGCAATGAGAAAATACTGAAACAAAACATTTAATTTTAGTATTTAAAAGAAAATTAACTTTGAAAGTTGATTGCATCTATAGCTTTTCATATTAAATATATGTGCAAAACATCTTACACATAGGGGAAATAGCCTTTGTTGCTCTATATCCCATAAAAACAACCCAATCTTGCGCATAACAAAAATTCAGTTTTGAAATGAACATTTCTTTTTATAAAAATAAAATATAATTTAATTTTATACAATTCTGAACGACTGAATATAAAATTACTAGCTTATAACAAATTACAAATTGTTTTTATATGAATATAATTTATTTTTAATTATTAACTTTTTATAATAAATAAAAATAGGACAAACATCAAACAACTAAAAATTCTTCGGATTTGAAGAAAAAAAAATGAATAATATAACTAGAGAAGTACTTACTTCTGGATTGGATGATGGCACAATAGTAACTACTCTACCAGGCTGGAAAAAAAAAGTTGGCTATTTTATTTGCATAAAGATAATAAAAAAAAACTATGTAAAATTTGATATAAATATTAGTCATGTCAGGATATTTTTAGATTCTTTTTCATTAAGAAAGTAGTTGAAATATGTACAGCAGAAGTTTTAAATTGTGAATCATGTTTAACATCGTTCTACATTTTTCGATCCAAAAGCAATTTTTGATTTGTTTGTTCTTTATTTTTTTTAAGAAGAACTTACTTATATGACAATTACCAAATATCGTGTTTCTTTCAAGTGAAAGGATACATACTTTTGACTTTGTTTTATAATCTATAGAAGTAAAATAACTGGTGAAAATGTTGTTTAGCCCACACCCTTAGCACACTTTATTTAAAATCACCAATTTGGTGATTTTTGAAACTAAAAAAATTTTGCCTATGGATCTGATAAATAGTTTTAAACCTTCGTAACAATCATTTTCGCAAATTTTGATTCATTCACTTTCACAAGTAATTAAAATAGATATAACCTACTATTGCTTTTATGTTACTTTATGATAAATCAAGCCTATTCATTTTATCGCAATTACATATTTTCATAAAATTAATCCATTGATTGATTGAACCATCATGAAAAGAATTTTAAAAATGTTATCTACAAGAATGAAAAGCATGAACAAAATTCAGGAATAAGTATGAATAATTTTAATAATTGCACGAACTTGATATTTTGATTGTATAGTTAAGATCTTTTAAAATTCCATCTGGAACTTTACAAAATAAATTTAATGAAAATCACAACCAAAATAAAATACATACTTTAATTTATTTTTATAAGGAACTTCTCAGAAACTTAAAATGTGTAATAAAATATTGTAGTTTGCTTTTAAATAGCATATTAGAACTCTTCAGAGTACTGAATAAAAGAAAATGATATTAGTTTCAAATAATTTTTGACAAAATAATTGTTCCCATGTTTTTGAGAAATGTTTCTAAAACTTCATCATTATCATTTTCATAAATTTAGATGCATTTATAAGAGTATCTCCCAATAAGGGGTCACCCATGGTACTAGATATTTCGTCCTTTAATAAGAGGTAAATACGCCAAAGGAACTGGGACCAAGAGAATTGTCTCATAAATAGAGGCATCCTTTACAACAGGTACTACTGTATTTCCAAGAATACTCTAAGTCCTCAAAGTTTCGATATATTATCAGACATATTAAGCAAATTTCTCACTAACTTATAAGTAATTTTTCTTGTACCAACACCATTCATTTAGAAAACATGTTAAAAATCTCACACAAAAAACATATCAAATTAAGACACTCATGTCATTTTCTTAACCAGCAAAAATTTCAAACCTAGTTCAGGTACAAGGATAAAAAGCCTTGCGATTGGCCAAAAAAAAAACCCTTGTGAAATCTGAAATGCACCATTAACCCCAAACCAATAAAAACACTTGGCATCCTATGAAGAAGTATAAATTTAGGGTTATTATTCTAATTATTAAATTCTGTATTTGTCAATCAGACATAAACAGAAAAGTGAGGATTGCCATACTTGGCAATTTATCTCAAATAAACATTTCTGTTGCCAAGGGTATGGATTAAAACCCATTCCAACCAAATTAACTAATTTTTTGCCAAACGGAATTTCATCCCATTTCTTTCAGATGTTTATGTGAATATTTTTGACAGTATATAGAAAAGTTTTGCATTCATTAATTCTTAAATTTATTATATATTTCATATTGGTTATTGCTGGACTAAACTGTATTCTAAACTAATTATGCATAATCAAAAAATTATAATTATTATACCATATGCTTTATTAAATGTTATATAATTATTTATAATGAATATATTATAATATATAAGTATTACTAATTATAAATAAATATAATTATTATTATACCTTATAATTTTAAGTAATAATTATGAGTAATTAAAATAATAAAAGAAAATATAATTATGAAAATAACTAATTTTTAATTATAGGTATACTAATGTTTAATATTTAATAAGAATTATAGTTATTACAACATATTTAAATTTGTAAATTATAATAGAATATATAAAATAAAATTCATTTTAAAAAATTTAAACTAAAAAAATTCAAACAACGTACAGTAAAATTATGTAATAAAAATTATACAAAAAAAAGAAAGAAAAACACTTTTTTAGAATAGTACCACAAAAAAAAAGAGTAAATTCATTCAAAATCAAAGATTTAACCTTTTTTTAAAAATTAAATCTCTATCCAACTCATACTTCTCAGATATACTTAAAATAACAATTAAAGAATCCTTCCAAGGCAAAGAACAGTAAATGATTTAGAAAAAAAAATTATTAAAAAAAAAAAACTTTATAGCATATTTATAAAATATATAATGCTATTTTTCAAAACTTGTCTGCTGTTCTTAATGAATAGCAATCAAGGAAGAAAACAAGCACCCTATGTAGAAGTTTCTCAAAAGAAAAACTATCAGGATTACCAAAAATGAATTTGCCATATTGAAATCCTTTATCATACCCAAAGATCGATAAGGAGCATCCAATACTTCACTTTAATCAAATAAAATAGTTTAAAGGAATACAGTTGATTTTCAAACCATTCATGGTTTTCAGTTCCATTAATCAAATTAAACGGCCAAATGCAGGAGAAAAAGTAAACAAGGCACTTAATACATATGCAAGTAGGATAAAAATGCAATAAAAGGCCCCTTACAAGATTGCTAATCAAGGAATAAAATTTGAAAAGGATCCACAATTTAAGTGTGTTTTACAAAATCACCCCCCAAAAATAGAAAGTTTAAAAAATACAAAAAGATCAAACACTTATTTTCAAAAAATAGACAAAGAGTAAATATAAAGGAATACTTTTGAGAGAGGTTTAAAAATACATTAAGTTATTCTATAAATAATTGATTCTGCATTGATATACCAGCTATTCTTGAAGGAAAACAATTTCTATGACATAAATAGTTTCAACACTCAATAGGCAAAAATTAGAGACCTAACCCAACCATACATCAAATCCTTAAAGAAAAAAAAAAGTCCCTCTAAGAGAGTATAAAAACCATAGTGATAAAAAAAAAAAATGAAGAATTTAACCAGAATTACAAATGTTCTCCAAGATAAACTCATTATTTTACAAAAATAAATACATAATATCAACTTGTTAAATAATCCAAGTCAATGTGGTTTGAGGAAAAGGTTAGGGCAAATCAATAAATATAATTAAATACCAGTAATATATTCTTGAAAATTCTCAGAGGTCCAAAGACCATAAAATTATTTCACGATTCCAATAACATTCTCTCAGGGTAAACATATTGTATCTAATTGCATGTTTTTAGGAAAAAAGATAGCAACTGCTACAATTTATAAAACGGATAATGCAGTTCATAGAGATTAAAACAAAGGTTGTGGCTATGGTAACAATATTACCTCACTTAAATATATGTCTGAATTAGTATTAATTTTTTCTTAAATACATTCCAATTGAGTAAACAGAAATCATGCTAAAAAATAGATTTGATACTGCAATAAATGACATGAATTATAAGAACTATTCATATTGATTCAAATATCCAAAGCTAGTAATAAAAACTTAACGCAAGGAGTTAATATTCTTTTTCAGAAGGTAGAACGTCCAAGATTATTTAATGGGCCATTAAAATATTAATCAATAACTCACAGTTTTGAGTAGAAAATTTTACTAAACAGACTTTCATATGTTTTAATTGATTGCCTCTGTCGATGACACAGCTTGATAAAAACGCAAATTAAATAAGTCAGTCAAACATTAGGGGTAAAAAATAAAGATCACGATAAGTTTCACTTAAGGTCTTTGAAACAAATAGATACAGCTTTGAAAAATAAAGACATGCAATCGTTCAGTAGTTAAAAAATGTCCCTTTTCTCCAATAGGAAATTTTAACTATACCCTTAAAATAATTTATACATAAAATAAATTTAAAACAAAAAATACAGCGTAAGCAAACAATGGGTAGTCTTTCATATTGTAATGAAATGTGTCATGTCTTTTCATATTGTAAAGAAATAAATTCTCTGGATATATTTTAATACTGTTAAAAATCTCCTAAGTATATAAAATCACTTACAAATCTTTAAAACATAATTTAAACAAGTGTCACAAAAAATAATATTCATTTTTCAAATTTTGTCTAATACGAAAAATTGCTATTCAATACGAACAGAAAAAATTTATATTTTTTAAAATAAAATGTATAGACAAATAAAAAGTATACTAACCGCACCAGGCACCCCTCGATGATCTTCGCTCCCTTGCCAAAATCTTCGTTTGAAACCTTTAATATAACCAATCACCCTCCTTTTATATGGAAAATCGGCTTTCCAAGTTAATGAACCGTACCCAAAAATAAACATTTACAAAACACCCAGAATTTTAAGTACAGTTTACAATTTTACTTCATAAAAGTTGCACAATACTTCATCTGCCAGTCAAACTTTATTTTACATCATAGTTTAAATAATCAACTCGAGATGGCGCGATAAGAAAACAGCTGATTCAAGTAAATTTACAGCCGGCTTGATAGCCCCGTGATTAAATAGTTCTCAAAATAACAATGCAACCAATTTTTAATATCAAATAATTATTAATAACTTTTTGATGTTATTTGTAATGTTTAATATTTTTCAAAATTTTTGCTTATGTCATATTTATAATAGAAAATAAAGTAAGAAATTTTCGCAGGCAATCCTAACCAGAAACATAAATTTCATTGCAAAAGAATTGCTCCAAGTATCTTTATAGAAATAAAATTTTCATGCAAAGAGAATTGTTAAAAAATAAATAAATTCCTGATCTATGTCTTTTATTTTCTCATGAGTTTGTAGCAAAATTTATATATATTTTTTCTTGTATAAAAATATTAATCATTATCAAAATATTCTAATCATTAAAGTTGGCAATATCTCGTCTGACAGGTGGGTAAATTTCTTTTCTGCATTTGAAGTTTATCTAGTTTTGAAGTATTTGTTGTTTGTGGGCGTGCTTCACGGCTTAGGTGAGGTTTAATTAATTTCTTACTATTGATTATATTAACAATTTATAAACATTGTTTCTTTGTAATTTTATCATAACGTGATTTGTAACTTTAAATTATCAAAGTTGTGTTATTCCATTTTATTTTCAATTTGGATATATATGTATTCTTTGATTTATTATGATATCTCGATTGGAAACAAATCAATATCCATCGTAAATTAATGTTCAAACAGAAAAAAATTTAACGAACATTTTTTTTGCTGAGCACGCGTCTCATTCCTGGTTAGTCAGTGTATTCGCTATCGTTATCAAACATTGGTTTAAAGTAATCAAACTGTTGTTTTTTCGAGGTTTGTTTACTTCATTTATATATGTTTGCATTTTTCCTCATCCTCTTTGTGAACATTACATCTTTACATTTGAGTATGCATTTTATTTTTCGAGTTTTATTGCTATTTCTGAAATGTAAAAATTACGCTTTTGTGAATAGTAGGAAAAGTTTGTATTCCTTTATAACGTCAATCATATGATGAATTGTATGAAACAGCAATCCAATCACAGTGGATCATTTAAATTGTAAAAGATTTTGTTTGCATAAATTTCTAACATAAGCATTTGTCTTGTATATAACATGTTCTTGGGTTGAAGGAAATGCAATCTCACACTAACTTTTATGTTTTGTGAAAACTGTCACAAAAGTTCTTTGTTAATTTTCTAATAATGTAAGAATTCAATGTACAATAAAATCATTGAGTTCATTATTTAACTCATACTTGTGAACCAGTAAAAAACTATCTGTTTGGTTTTTAAAAATGGTAATTCCATACAATTGCAGTAACCTTGACAAAGTTTCATAAAAACTTGGTGACTAACAGCACATCTTATATGGGTACTGTAGAACTACAACACCTTCTGTATTCATGTACTATCCATTATTAATAAAATTCATCTTTAAATTCTTTCGCAATACAAAAATACTATAAAAAAATTCTTAAATATATTGACAATAATTGAAGCCTGAGCTTTAAATAATAAAAAAAAATCTGTAACTATGTACTTCAGTCTCACAGTTATAGAGTTATAGTATATGTATATACATATATTGGAGATAAGCTTCATATTAGGATAGTGCTCTGTCACTTGCACAGTACTTATCCATTATGTTTATATTCATTGGGCTTTTTTTTTTTTTATTTAATAGGCATGTTTTGCACTTAAAAATCATGTGTTCTTAGTAAAATATAGAAGTAGATAATTACCATGCTTTTGACAATTTCTTTCAATTTAGAGTTGTAGTTTTAAACTTCAATAGCTTTCATTATTGACTTTCCGTGAGAAAGTTTTTTTAAAAAAAAAACAGATTTAAACTTGAAATTTTACTATCTTAGGCAGAGGAGTATAACAAATATATTTGTAGATTTCATTCTAAATGGTAAAAAATTATAAAAGTTGACTCTATCCACAGTGATTAACTGAAATAGCAACCCTACTTTTTTTTTTTTTTTTTTTTACTTTAATGATACAATTAAAGGAATTTGCAGATTGTGTATATACCATCTAACATTATTTGCATTAAATTTTAAAAACTAATTGTACTTCGGGAATAACAAATCAATTTGTATGTCTTTGTATCTTTATGTATATCTTCGCTAATTAAAATTCAGGCTTTTTTTTTTCAGTTAAGCTACTTTTATAAATTCATATCAAGAATGAATGATAATTATATTTTCATATTCATATTTTTCATGTCTCAAGAATTAAAATTTTCTTACATCATACACACACACATATTTGACTATTGTGTAATATTACAACAATATGGTCAAAGTTTGGTAGCTTTTTACAAAAGAACAAGAGTGATTAACTAAGCAAAAAGTTATTTACTACACATATACATATTTTAAATTCATAGTTCAAATTTGCTTTTTGAAAGTTTTTAGAAGCCTTCTGTACTTCTCTTTTGGGTGGAAATTTCAATATAAAAAGATTTGAAAACACATAGAAAGGAACTTATTCTGTAACTTGATCTTGGTATGTTATAAATATAGCTAGATATGACTCAAGATGGTTAAAGTTCTTGTGCTCTTTTGCTGATCCCTGCATTCTTTTAATTTATTGTATGAATGTTTCTACATTTATAAAGTTATATATATGTTTGATATTTGAAACTAACTTATTAATATTTTCCCTTACACTGATCACCAGTCAGATTAGATTATTATCTTCAGATTTCATGTTTATTTTCCATACTATGTACTTCTACCAGAAGCTGTTACTAAGGAAAATTTCTTTGCCTTCCTGTATTTTCCGCCTGAAATCCACTGTAATAACAATGCATCCAACACTGTTTCTCTGCTTTGTAAATAAATGTTCAATGATTTCTATTTTGATATATTGAACATTTATTGTATGATCAGTATTTTGCCTACCAATCATAATTTTCTGTTCTTCTGAATCAAATTTGAATTACAGATTTCAGGCTAGTAATTGTTCCTATCAAGTACTGTTAAGTGTGACATTTCCAACTCTCCATAGCAAATTTTAATGACAGCAAATTCTTCGCATTGGCTGTATTTGAATCTTATTAGTTGGTGGTAAATGATAGTTTACTACTTATGAATTAGTTGCAATTTCTAAAACCAATGTGTTGGAAATTTAGCATATTTTTAAAAATTCCTATTCTTTAATTATAGCTTCATAGCATGCAAGTTTGAACATTCATACTTCTTAGTTAAAATGTTGTACTCTTGAATCAACTTTTAACTTTTTTTCATTGTAAGCTCATTCCACAATATGATATTTAGAATTTTAGATTAAATTGAAAAAGGGCAAAAGAAAATATTGAAATGCATAAACTTACTTAAGAAAATGGCAACATCATTTGTAGAAACAAAACTGCAAATCATGTGATTTATTGCCATTAAGAACATATCGAGGTATCAGAATTTGACGTAATTTTCAACTTTTTAATTTCTACCTATATGGTTGTGATAGTACAAAAATACCCATTTGACTGATGGTTGTTTTAAATATATACCTTTAATTTAATTTGAAAAGTTTTTATCTTAAATTTTCTCTGTATTAGCATTTTAAATATTGATTTTAATAATATTTTGCATCTACATGCATCATGTAATGTTTCAATTATATCAAAATTGCAGAAAAAAAAATCATTGTTTTATCAGAAGTCCTTGTTCCTTCAAACACTAATCCTAAAATGTTCCTTTGGTTTACAAATTATGTGATAAAAATACTCTGCTGGCCATTAAAATTGCAACACCCTGAAGGAAAGCAAATACAAAAAAAGATATTTATTGTATGTAAGCAGTTTTGGGGGGTATAGGGGTGAAAAATTAATAGAAACAGCTGTCATCTCTGGCAACACATAACCAGATGTTATCAATGAGTGACAGATCTGGAGACCATAATAGCCAGGACAACAATAGAATACCATGCTTATCAAGGAAGGTCAGGACATGGCATGCAACATGTGGTCTTGCATTATCTCTGTGGAAGATGGCGTTTCACAGACCTCAAAGATAGGGCATAACCACTTATCTATGTTCAAATTACCATCGATCTGAAGTAGAGATGTATGTGTCATGTACCCAATGACTGCCCAAGCCATCACACTAGATTTAGGGTCCCTATGCCAATATCAAATGCAAGCAGGCGTTGAGCGGTCTCCTCAGAGACTCCAGACACATATATGGCTATCAGAATACTGCATGCAAATGACATTTGGCCACTCCAGTATCTGTCTTTATTGTTTGGCACACCAGGGTTGCTGTCTCTCTATGCTGAATTGTCAAGGGAAGCCAAAGTAATGGTCACCATGCTGACAGTCCACACTGCTGCAAACATGCCCATTTCCTGACTAATGGTCCATAATGTGATTGTATTGTGTTTCTGGGCTGACCTCACAATATATTTGTCCTTTTGGGGGTTAGTCATAGGAAGGCATGGAGATTCTGCATGCTGTTTAGTATGATCCTCAGCAACCCATTTATACCATATACGCATGACAGTGGTTGTATTTCGATCAGTGCTATGAGTGATATCATAAAACAATAATCCACACTCTTGATAGGCAACAATTCTGCCTCTATCAAACTCGGACTCTTGCTGGTAAGCGTTTCTTCTTATTCAAGGCATAAAACGTTATTCTGAGCAAACTCCTACCTTACAAAGTTCAAATCATTTTCATATCCCAATCTCTTCTTTTCATGTGATTTTGACATTCATCAGATTATTCCTTCCTGGTGTTGCAATTTCAATGGTCAGCAGTGTATATTTAGGTAAATATATTGATTTTAATTTAAAAATTGAAAAAGCGTGTTTAATTCCATGCTTGGAAAAAATTACTTTTTAATAAAATTGTCTCAAAAATTTTCAAATTAAAGTTCAGTCAAAAGAATTCCTATTTTTAATATTTTTTTTTTTCAGTTCAAAGATTACTTTTTGATTTTGTGTTATTGTTGCCTTATAACTACAAATAATGCATACTTACTCTCTCTCATAATTTCATATCTTGCCATGTACAAGCTTCGAAGCCCAATCATATTAAATTTGCTGTTGATTCTTTTTTTCTTTGACTCCGTTCAGGGTAGATTATTGTGAATTGTATTGTGAGTTGTATATTTACAAATATTTAACTTTTAATAGCCATTTCAATTCCTTTTTTAAAGTTGAACAATATTTTTGTTTCTTTGTAGGATTACAATAGTTTATATTACTTTATAATCTCAGTATTACTGTAACATTTATTAGCATAATAATTCCTTTTTTATATTAAAAACCAATAGTGAATAGATTAATAAAATATACAAATTTCATTAAAGAGTTTGACTGTAGTTTCATAATGTCATTTTTTTGTTGTGACAAATTTAAGTAGTCTTTTCTTGCTTTAAAAGTGGAATATGTCCATATTTTTATATATGAAGTAAGGTACAGTGATAGGTAATATTTTTAGCTTATGATGTTAGAGATATGGCAAAACTTGTTCAAATATTTCCAATGTGATTTTTTTATAGCTTGGAAATAAATTATCCTAAGCAAATTTTAAATATTATCTTATCTGCCATCTCGGATATTTACTAGTATGAACAAAATATCTCTTTTAGATTACTCTCTCAGGGGCTAACCTTCTTTGGGTTGGAAAGGGCACAATGACCCTGAGGCCCCCTAGTGATGTGTTTCATTCCCATGGGATTTACTATTTTTGGGATACATGGATGATGTACCTTCCAGAATGCTCTAAAAATCCTTTTCTATTTTAGACCCTACTTCTTGTCAATCTATTATCTTTTCTTCTATTTTTCATTCTTTCAGATCATAGTTACACCTTGTGTAATGCAGTGTAGCCATATCTACCTCTTGCGCCATTCACTATCACTCACACTCATTCACTCTTCAAGATTATTCTTCTTTTATGTGATGTTGAATGAATGGTAATCTCCTTGCTAAAAGTTGTAAGATGTGAATCAACTTATGAATTGTGCTAAACTATTTTATTGTCTTGATCTATTCATTTCAAGCTTTGAATTTTGTATTGTTTGTTTTAATGAATCTTCATTATAAAACATATGAATAGCTTATTTAATTGGGCTGTTGCATTGATTTAAGTTTCCCTATAACTTTGGAAGTCATGTACTTTTGGAACCATATAAATTCAATATGCTGTCTTGCAGATATATCACATATAGTTGTCAATTTCCTTTTATAAAGATCATTATGTTTTATCAACATTATATTTACTAATTTTCTTATTTTAAAAGTTTTAGAATTGTATTTGCATGGAAAAACAAGTGTATATGATGTCAAGCCTTTAAGGCTATTTTTGCCTAATGTCATGGACTCAAACTCTGAATATTTTTTCACATGTAACAAAATGTTCCAATATTAAAATAATATATGGTTATAACACATATATTCATATTTATCATACCGCATACTTAATATTTTTAGACACTGTTTTTTATTTTAACAAGTAACACCAAGTATGAATTTAGCATTACAGTTTAAGAAATGAAGTATGGAATACATTTTATTCAAGAAAAAAGGAATTTATTCAAACTGGAATGAGTTGTACATTAAAATGGTTTGCTTTGTACTGGATTGTTAAATCAGAATTTATAAAGTGTTGGAGTATTTTTCAACCTGAAATATATACTAAAATTTGTATATCTTATTCTTTAATATTAAGTCGAAACAGTTTTAAATTGCATGTTCCCTTCCTCCCACTCCATCTACAATTATTTTCAAAATTTACCTAATTTCCCATTTTAAACCATTAACTATTGCAATAGCTATATATCTTTACAACTAATTTATTATGTTAATATTTTAATTTTTTTCATTCCAATTTTCATTGATCTGAGCACAAAGAATTCGTAACATATGTTTCAAAGTTTTGTTTTTTATTATTTTAGTTTCGATATAAATATATTGCATATTGTAGATTAATTTTCTTTTTACATAACAATTATTGAATACAAAATTGTGTTAAAGTATATTTTAAAACAAAAGGTGTCATGTGCATATGCTAATTATACTGCCTGAAACAAAACTATGAATTGGCTCATAATTTAAGAGTGAGTGAGTGAGTGAGTTTATTGCAGAATTTTAAAAATCTAAGTGAGTGAGTGAGTGAGTTTATTGCAGAATTTTAAAAATCTAAAAGGTGCATTTTAAACAGTATTTTAAATGAAGAAACTAAAGTTTTATTAGATTGCATTTAT
>BMAW01028902.1:84344-106398 GCA_019974015.1 Nephila pilipes | reverse complement strand
CCTTGAAACTGATTCATAAGTAAGTTTCTTGATTTAAAAAAAATTGCTCACATAGTAAAGGCAGATTTTTTACAACGTTTTTCTGAATTTCACTTGGTGTGTGTGTCATCAAATTTTCTATCGTTAAATTAACCAACTTCCCATCAAGCTAGAGCTTTGAAATTTTGGGAATCGTTCGTACTGGCCTAACAATGCAATATTTAGACGTTTGCGACAAGTTTTAACTAATATTTCAATAATTTTAATAAGTCAAAATATTCTTCTTTCCTCTCGGCGCTTTTAGGATTGAGGAAAAATTTCTTTCCCCTCAGGGGTACCAGCACTCCCACGCAGCATGCGGTATCGTAACCTTTGTACTCACAAGGGAGCAACTATCTCCGAGATAGTAAGTTGTGACTTTTAGTCAGTAATCATTCAGAAAGCAATATTTGGCGCCGTGTCTTATCACAATAGTTTTCTGAATTCTGGTTCCCATTCTTTTAATAGAATGACTTACAACTTTATCAAATGCATGTTTTGATTTATGAGTATTATGAATTTTAAAACTCTCACAAATGTCTCTTAAAGTGAATTTTAAAAGTTAAAAGCTAACAGTTTTAACTAATATTTCAATAATTTTCTCTAATAAACTTGGCCACCATATAAACATTGTTTTAAACGTTGGTTTTTATATCGAATTATGGCTGATGTAATTGGCTATCACTTGTCTTGAATAAATTCTGAATTATTAGAATGTTTTCTTTCTTTAGCACTTTTAAGTAAAAATTTTATTTTATTTTTATAGCTTTATAAAATCAATGTAGTTAATGCTTGTCTATTGCCTTTTATTCCCCCCTCCCATCCTATCTGTTATTTGAAAGTAAACTAGTGTATGTAATATGTATCACTTCATGAAATGCCTGGCCTTCTAGTTCTCTTTTATTCTGATGTATATAAATTGCATATCATTGATAATATTTTGGCATATTTATTTGAAAGTGCATTATTTCCAATTTTTAATGTTCAGATATTGAATGCATGTAATAATAGTTGCACCGGATTAATAGTTAATTATAATAGTCTTGCATCGAATAGGTATTTTATTAGTTTCACCTCAGGCATGCAATTCATCGCTAAAGTTATATCTCCAAATACATACAACTTAAAGAATATGTGGCCGCGAGCGTAACACTTAGTCGTGATAGCTAATTCGCATGGATAACTTTGTATCCATCGAGTATGATTGATTTGAATCCCTTATGTTTATGACGTCCGATACTACTATTTCTGCCAAACACTATCTTTGTGGGCATTTTGAGGTGCTAGCTCAGGGTCATTCTCGTCGCTTGACCGTGTCTGAAAGTTAGATATCTGTTGTGTATAGCGCACTTGTTCTTCCAGAGTCGACGTTAGTAAACAATCGATTTGGAGAATAAGTATCTGGGTAAGATGAGTATTACATAGACACATAGTTATACTTTAATATAGAACATGCATTCAATTTTAAAACTTTTTAACAGTTTAATGACTGTTAAATATTTTCAACCAGAGAATCTTTGATAAGTCTTCGTCAAACTTCTCAAATTGATGAACATCGCTGTGTAAATTATTATTTCATCTCGTTTTTTCAAGATCAGATCTTGAACTGAGCGACCAAAACTTGGAAGTACTGATAAAATCCATTGTATTTTCTCGGGATGTTTGAACATACTCTCAAAGTGAGGATCTGCACGCCTATTCAGGTCAGTATTCAAATCCGTGATCGCACTGAAATGTATGAACTTTTGCAAGTCACCAAAATCAATTTACGATAGAAATATAGAAGTTATTTAGAACTAAGCATATTTTTTATTTTCTATAAATTGCAGGCATTTTAAGGCTGTTCTATATTTAATCGAATCTTGAAAAATTAATTATTAAAATAGTAATCCAAGTGAGTGCTAAAGTGGCATTGCTTCATATTTATATTAAAATAAAATTGTATTTTCTTAAATAGAGACGCTCGGAAAACGCATAAGGAATGCTTAAAAATGTGACTATAGCATGTTCTTTTAATTGAAGATCACGCCAGGGTTTGAATTTAAAAGCTATATTTGATATTTGTAACGGTATAAGACATGCTCTTTCTCTAAATTTGATGTTAAGAAAATAGTGCGTTAAGTGGTTCGTAATCTCTTTTAAATCTTTATGTATAAAAGCTCAAGATTTTACCGAAGCCTTGAGAGTCATAAATTTACATTTGAGTTTTTATAAAATTTGAGTATGTATTTAGTTTGGCATAGACAATGATCGCCTTTTTAATCACCTCGTCTTCGGTGACCCTCCTTATCATCACTTACTTTTCTGCTAGTTATCTTGGCAGATACCATTCAGCTCTTGCGCCTATTTAATTTTCCACTAACTGCAATGCTTTATTTTGTTTTATGTGAGGCAACATTGTAATATTAACTTTATACTCGTTTAGTTCTTAGAACATTAAAACTATGAATACGTCTGCATTATCTAATAGTCATCCAGGATGTAACTATATTAAAATAACCAAGCTCATTAAATTCAATGTTACTTTAAGCTTTAATGATTAATAGATTAAAATGGATTTTGTGTATATAAAATTTTACAAAATCTTCCTTGTGAATAATTATCGAAATATGTATGTTTATTTATATTCTTGGTTTTTATCCTCTACTGCTTATTCTACTTCGCTTGGAAGGTAAAGGACCACGTTTGAAAAAGTTTGATTAGAAGCTATGTTCTAAATTTAAGGGATAAACAACAGATTTCAAAAAGAAGGCATTTGCTAGAAACAAACTGATTTTGTTACAAAATGTGATCAAAGGCTCCCCTCCCACATTTAATGACCAAACCAGTCCCTAGTGGTCTTTTTCTTTCTTAGAGTTTACTCTTCGTAAAACTGTGACGAGCACAGGATCCTAGGACCCTCTCATTTCGACCCACATTTTTTGTCAACCATTCCACCTTCAACATAGATCACAGCTTTACTTTGTTTGTCGGCTTAATGAAGTCCTCCCGTTGGCGTGGTGTCGAGGATTAGGAGAAGGGGATGCCAGCTCCGTGTCTCCTCGTCACTTGACCGAATTCAAATTACGAGGTCTAGTTGATAGCCGTGTGTTCTAATTGACATTAATAAAACAAAAACATTCCTTGTTGCTGTTCTCGGCCTTCTGGCTCTTGCGACGATTAAAACTCTACATCCTCACTGTCCTCGTGTTTATAAAATGGAAACAAGATAAAATCTATAATGATGAATGGTTAGCACCTACGATGAGACTATTATTTTTAATTCTAAAAATTTCATATTTCTAAATACTGTCTTGGTTATATCAGCCAAAGCTGATGTTCATGATGTACACACGCATGCTATACGATCATAAGTTATCGTAAGTTTTAGTTATGAAATGACATGATATATCTGATAAAATTTATTTTACATATTAATTAATCACTTATATTAATGTGAGTTCATGTTAATGTTGATTGTAGTTTCAGGAGCTGCTTAGCTTTTAATAGCCCTAGTATGGAGAAATAGTCTACAGGTTCTACAATGACTGGTCCGAAAGGTCGGAAGAAATGTTAATTATAGTTCCTAGTCTACGGAGAAATCTGAGACTAAACAAACTAAAGTTATTTTATTTAATTATTTTAATAATTAAAACTTTTGTCACGCACGAGCCGTTGCAAATTACGGCTTACCAAACCGGTAAAGAAATCAACATCGATGGCGATACACAGCTTTAAGTATATAAGGATCATTTTGATATACAGAATAGACAATTTTGTAATAGTCTTTCCTATATCAGCAATCATCATGATTCTTATGTAAACAACATCTGAATTTCCTTACCTCTTGAAATATTCTCTTTTCTTCCCCTTCATAAATATACGTTTAGTATTGGCTATTTCTGATAATTACTTTCAGCAGTGCAATTTTATTACTATGAAGGTGTGTATGTTGGTGGTGTTATTAGTGTTGTGATGTGTGTGGGAGTATATGCTTATTGTGTGTTGTGGCATAATGTTCTTACATATATGTATGTATGTCTTATGTTTAAAATTAAGTGATATCACTAGTAGTTCAATATTAATATTCATACGAATATTAAACAATTTTCAAGTATCTTAATTTAAAGAAAAAATCTCTATACTTTCATTCCTGACGAACTGTTTAAAAAGTTTGAAACATTCTGGAATGCTAGATTTTTTGAAGTCGAGATAAAACTTTAATTTTAGTTCTTTTGTCACTCTTAGGCATCGTATTTAATTTTTGCGAAATGTTCAGTTTTCACATTTGAAGTAATTAATTCGAAGTACAAAAGTTATTTTAAAATGTTTGAATTTGAGGATAGACAAAAGCTGGAAAAGAAAAGCAAATATTGTGCGCTGTATTGACTTTCCTTTTTAAGGATAGTTCTAATAAGAAATTGGTGCTGTGTTGAGTCGAAATTGTATTTATCGGAAAATCGTGTATTGCAAAAAACGTTTTGGAATGTGTTGCCTTTAAAATGAGTAAAATAAAATAACATTTAAACCCTTTTTATTTTATTAAGTTAAAAAAAATATATGAATGCTTCTCATTTTTGAAATAAAAAATTTCAAAATTGATAGGCATAATTGCGATATAATAAAATTTTCCTAATTAAGTACCTTTTGCAGTTACTGTTGAACTCTTTTTCCATCCCCTCCTCCTCTTTTTTAATTTTTTTTAAGGTCTGACTACGCATTTCATTTTCTTATTTAATTTTACATTTTTCATTCATTTCTTCAAATAAATTGATATTTAAACGGTGCTGAATGTGAAACTTTTCTGTTCATTTTAGACGTATCGATATTTATTGTAAACCAGTCATTATGTTCTTTAAATAGGATGATGCATTTCTCTAATGTAATATTGAATACAGTTTCTCTCTTTTATTTTTCTTTTGGTTTTGCAAGATATCACATTCTTTTTTTAAGAACTGCATTTGTTTAAAAATTTTGATTTGAATACTTTTCTTAATTTTTATCTTAGATTTAAATACTGCACGCTGAAAAGACTATAAATTCTTTTAATCTGAAAATAAGGTGGTTTTTTTTATATAAATTTTATGTCATATAAAGGCCATGTCAAAAGTTCTCTTTCAACAAATCAGCTTCTATTTTGCGATTTTTGTATATATTGTAAAAATTTATCATATCATCGTATATATCATCACAAAAAAACATATCGTATAAATGAAGCTATTACTTCTGAATAACTTGATTTCCTGAAATGATTCGGAATAATGGAATGCATTTTGAACAGACAAATCTTAATTTCAATTTGATTTTGGTTAAGCATCACTGATTTTGTCGTTATTGAAGTAATTGTGTTGTACATACGCGTGCGATTCCAATTTTAGCAATAACTTTCCCTTTAGACAGCGACGAAAATCTTTACTAAATTTTTTTGTTTGAAAATATCCGGTTGTGAAAGTATAATAAACTTGTAGTTTTCCAAACAAGGAATTCATTGTGAAAAGTACTTGAGAACCATTGTCTTAAGAGGTTGATAAGCAGCAGCGTAAATTTTTTATGAATCTTAGTGAATTTTTCTTTTCGCTACACTTCTAAAAATGTCGAAAAAAGCATCGAGTTGTTTATGAAACATCTTAAGCTTCGTCATTTCGAGTTCAGTGTTTTAATATATAGTATTAGACTATAATTGAAAACAACCTTTGTTTAAATTCGATATTGTTTGACATTGAATGTTTTTATATCATCATCTGAATTGGATACAAAAGAACTTTCGATATTATAAATTATTGAAAAGATTTGTGCCGGCAACTATAAAGAGAAAAACATATTTGACAATGGATTGGTTATTACGCGAAGCAAAGCGCACAAAACATTTCTATATTAAAGAAATGTTAAAATAGACTGTTGTCATTTATCTGTTCGTCTTTTTCTTTAAAAAATTTATTTTTGCTTGGGAATATAACGAACATAAACCTTTTTTCCTTGCATTATTCATTTCACAGTTGTGAGAAAAAGTAGCGTAGAGTTATAAAAAAATATTGTTGCTTTTTATATTTTATTGCTAATGATAAACTTTTTAGCTTTGCTTCCTTTTTCCTTTTATGTGTTTAATGCAATAAATAATATCTGAACTGCCCTCGAGCTTATATATTTGCATACGCAGTGACATTTTTTCCCCCTGTCTAGGTATTTTCTATAACAGGTTATCGAACTTTTATTCAAGTTTCTTATTAACTTATAACTCTAATATTTAAATGTATGCTACCTTATGATAGGAAACTGTTACTTTTAAATGTATTAATATGTCATCGTATTTTATCAATTCCGGACATCGGTTTCCGAGGATATTGATAAAACTGGCGTTCAGTAATTAGATCCGGAAACTCGGAAGATATTATTAGTTTACTTTGACTATTAGAACTGTACATTCATTACGAAATTGAATGATAAAGTTTACACGATTAAAGTAATTTTTCACCGCAGTGGGTCTCCATCCTTACTGTAATCAGGAACCGGTTCCATAAAATCCTATTTGTCTACGTCTGATAGGGGAAGGGAATTATTGTAGTTTTCCAAGATGATAAAAGAGCATTACATTTTTTTGTGCCCTTGATTTTAATTATTACAACGCTGTTGAATGTAACGAAGTAATTATACTGATGTACATGTCCACTTCCTAACAGATCAAGGACCATCATCGATTCAAGCACATTTACAGCTCAGGAGCTTACCTTCTTTAGGTTTGTCCGGGAATCATGATCCCATGTACTCTAATTTTTTCTTTCCTGTGTGGTATACAATTCTTAAGTAAACTCGGTTGAAGCGCCCCTAGATATCTTTCTTTTCAAACCCCCTTCTTGTCAATCAGTTTTTACCTTTTTCTTTCGTCTAGATTACTGTGTGGCACATTTTAGCCAAGTTTTCCTCTAGCGACATAGACCCTTTCACTCTCTCTCTCTCCGAGCACATTTACGGTCCTCCATTCTGCATAATCGTCAAAATTGTTATTAATTACATACATAATTTTAAAAAATGTTTCATTTTTATTAAATTATTTTGTGCTCCTAAAATTTCTTCCCCCTCCCCCCATTTCATTTCATTTTTTCCTAAACATTTAACTGAACACATAAAAATCACAAAGGTAAAAAAAAAATAATAAAGAATAGGATTGTGTAGCTGATTCTTCATTACTTCGTGCACGATGAAATATAACATTTTTTTGGTAAACATTTTGATATAATACTGGATTGGTTTGTCATGTCATTTTGTTAGCTCGATTATTTCATTTCTAGGATACTGGCCAATAATGCTGGTTTTCTTGGAATAGCTCAAAAACTTGAGACTGTATTTACCAACAAAAGATGTATTGTCAATGAAGGAACTTGGATTAACTGTGTTATAGCCAAATTAAAAATGAGTGGGAAAGGAACTGATTTAAAAGAAAAATGAGCTTATGTAAAATTTAAATTATTAGATTTTTGTTTGAAGATTCTTTTTGTTTTAAAACTTCACCAGATAATTCTTAAATGAGATGGGGAGGGGGGATGAGCAAAGAGGTTGCTTTTATTCAGCGTTGTTTATAAATTTGAATATAGAAGTGAGGCGTTGTGATTTTAGGAACACCTCAAATTTCTTAACTTCTCGATTAATGTGTTCGTTCACATTAATCGAGTTTTTTGTTGTTTCTTGTTTTGTTTCGTGATAATCTTCTTTTTTTTAATTTATTTTCATTTTTTTTTTTTTTTTCCAAATGTGCATTATTAAATAAATTTTCGCTAGTTCTTTGTCGGTATTTTTAAAAAAGTGTCAAAATCAAATTACCATTCCAGCCTTTTTAAAGTGATTTTCTCATGGAATGAATATTTATTTTTTCTTTTGTTCTTTGAAATGTGTTTAATATTAGCCACCCAAAGGGCTATTGTTTTAGTTGGATCACTTTTGGCGTACCTAATCACTTTTCAATTTTTTACCGTTTTCTTTAATTTTAACATCGGAAAAGTTTATTAGTGTCCATTTCTCGATATTTCATCGTTTACTTTAATTCTTATATTAAATTAAATAATGTAATAATAATAATTAAAAAAGCACACCTTGGGTGGCTAAATCAGCTCTTTGCAAAACTTTGCTTAGAACTTTTTGTATTCATGTTTTCGGTTTTGTGTTCAATCATTGACATCTTATGTAGTTTTTAAAATGAAAAATAGTATTGTTATTAACATATAAACAATCAGTATATGTATTCAAAGGTTGTAAAAAGATCAATGTAGGCAGAGTTAATGAAATGAGAATTGTTTGCTGATATAATTTTGAAGCTGTGATATTTATCGGTTTGTCGTATCATATTCAGTTTTTAGGTAGGCTTTTAATTGTATAGACTTAGGTTATTTTTAAAATATTAGCTATTGTCTGGATTGTAATAAAATATATAATGGGGAAAGATTATATTTAAAATTATTATTTGATTCACTAAATTTGAATTCTCATATTGAAATTGTCAAAACATGAGTGTAATTTCGGTCTCCTTAATTTTCCGAACGTTCCTTCTTCCAAAAAAATTGCATATCTAAAAATAATGTATACACTATAAGCGTATTTTTACTAAAATATTTGACAAATAGAAATGGTTTGAATACATTTAATTCCAATAATAAAAAAAAAACTTAAAGAACTTTTCAAGTCTGTAAACTAATTTAAAAATTCTTCATTTCTGCAGGTGTGGTTTAAGTCAGGCAGAAAAGCTTATGTACATTCTCTACCTCAGTAGATTGATCATCAGAGCGTATAAGATATCTAAATAGATCCTAAATGTTATTATCAGATCAGGTACTTTAAACTTTGCGTAAGTTTTATTTATAACTGACCATATCAGGTTACACCACTTTGCTGATAAATAAAAAAAAAATGATAAATATATTTGCATAAAGCATTCGATTTGAAAATGAAACTGTCTGGCGCCGCCATCACATACGCAACTATAATTCATTCCAAAACTCATACTTGATAACTCAGTTACCCGCATTTGCCATTAAAATCTCTGTTTCTTCACAACTCCAGTTTAATTTTATTCTATATTTTGAAGTGTCTGGTCCTCATAAACCCCCATTATTAATGTTTTTGTTGTAACTAACCGCCAAATAATATTAATATGCTTACTTCTAAAAAGAATAATGTACTAACGAAAATAAAGCAATTTGATTTTTTCCCTTCTGAACTGAGAATTCATTATAAAGAAATAAGAATGTATGTTAAAAGAGGTATATATATATATATATATATATATATATATATAAACATTTAGGCTACAGGTTCTTTATTTCTGCCGTAGACCGTGAAGAATTATCAGATTCCAACTGTTTATTGATACTTTATCCAGATATAGAAAATGAACGTTAATAATTTTGGCCAGATAGTCATTTTTTTGTTCAAAAAAAAAAAAAATTTTCGTGCTTTCCATTCTCTGCTCTGAGTGTAAGAGTATTCTAAAGATCATAAAAACTGTAATTTCCTGTCTGAAATTAGAAGTTTTCATTCTTACTCTATTCTCAGCATGTTATCCCCTCCCCTTAAAAATTGAGACCATTTTATAATTTTCCAATCGATTATATTTACAAACAAGGACAGAATTTTCTAACATCTATTTAATAGGCAGGTATAATTATTAAAATATTTAATCACGTGTTTTTAAAAAATTAATTTTTTTTTTAAATATCGAAATGCTAAATTCCAAAAGAGGTATGATATTCAGTTTGTTTCAATGAGTTTCGTGAATTTGTTTTAAACGCAAGCATGCGCATCTGGTATTTTTAAAGTTGTTTGCAATTCATCTGCAGTTAATCTATCAATTTGTTATTAGTAAAAATAATAAAGTGTTTTCTGTACCATGACAAAATGGAATTCTGATTGTTTTGGAAAAATATATTAATGAATTTTTTTGCTAAGCAATTAGTGTAAAACATTCCCCAAAATTGCGATAAAATATCGCAAGCAAAATTACTAATGGGATAATAATATTTTAAATTATAGGCTCAAGAAAATTGAGCTAAACAATTAAGAAAAATAAGTGCAGTCGACTAGAAACGTCGTGTTTATTAACTAATTCTAATTGATTTCTGCATTCAATCATGCTGAAATTAAGTTCAAGTAACTTCGTCATCAGTAGTTTCTGTCACTAAATCATATATGAAAAATACACCTGTATAAGTGAGACATCTCAACTTTTATTCCACGTGTGTAATCAACACATAAACTGCTTGGGAAAGAACAATATAACTTGCATTAATGCGTCTCGTTTGAGAGATAAAACAATACCTCTTTTTATGCATTCTCATTTGTTTTCTACAGAAAAACAATATCATGATTTATTTCATGTTCCTGAAAATGTTTTTGGGATGTTTGTTGCATAAATTTACTACTGCGGTTATCAGAACTGCTGTACCTGTACGCAGCAATTCGGTTTTGAGGAAATTTATAGATTGGTCATGTTGTGGGAAAGAGAGAAAAAATAAATTTCAGTTGAATGTAATAATTCTATCTTGTATCGTTTTTTGCTTCTTTGTTTTTCAAAGAAAAACTTTTCAAATTATATGATGAAATTGAGATTCTGGTTTACATCGACTTCCTAATTTTAACATTCGAGTTGACAAAGCTGATCAGATAGCTTCTTTTAAAATTTTGTTTTATGATTAAATGTTTATTGTTATTTAAAAATCATATTTCATTATTTCAAACGCCTATTCCGTTTTTATCGTATTGAAAATTTTATAAATATATGTAATGCGATGCAAAAAAAAAAAAAATTCCTTTGCGTGTCTTGTAGAAATATTTTTAATTATTCAGCAGTAAAGCAGATTTTATAATTAACTGGTATTAAAAATTATTTGAAAAAAAATAGCTTTGGGACTGTTATTGGAGAAAGTAACTGACAGATATCTTTAAATCTTTAAAAAATAATAAATTAGAGTCTAAATTGCATTAAATGAACTTATTAATATTATTTTTCAATATTTAAAACTAATTTTAAAATAAACCAATTGCATTATTACAGGCTTTTTTAAAAAACATTCTATAAATTTGTGTTACATTTTATCCATGCATCGATGAACTAAATTAACATTTGGATTGTGTTGAATGCACAATCAATTGAATTTCTCTGAACGACTTTATTATTTTTAGGTATTTAAAATTCGTGGTTTCTAATTGTTATATCGAAAAACCTGAAAGCATAAATCCATGTTTTTGACTAATTATGTCTACTGAGCACTCCACCCTTTATGCCCTTTAAATCTGAACTAGCCCTGCGCGCGCCCTTTTGCTTATTTATATCTTAATCGTTTACATTACGGAATAATTTAACATCGTTCATTCTTTCACTGTTTATAAACGTTGCACTTGAAGCAACACGAAGGCTATTGGCGATGGACCTCATAATTTTAAACTTCGGTATGCGATTTTTCGAAGCTAAACGAAGTTTTTATTCCTTAAGGATAAAATTATTATTACATTAAGCATGTAATTTTTTCCCTCCGAATTCCGTTAATTTAAGAACAAAAATTTGCTCTTTTACGAAATGAAATTCTTTTCCCCAATATTTGGGGGCCGCGGTAGCCTAGTGGTCAAGGTCGTGGACTAGCGGCCGGCGGTTTTCGCTCAGTCGCGGGTTCGATCCTTGGCCGCCAAAGACCCGCCGTGTAGCCGGGGCTGATGCACGTTAAATCTGTTCGGGGCCCAAAGTCCTCCCGTTGGCGTGGTGTGGATGTTAGGAGAGGGGGGTGCCAGCTCAGGTGTCGTCCTCGTCACTTGACCGTGCTTCAAAATTACGAGGTCCGTCGCCAATAGCCCTCATGTTGCTTCTAGTGCGATGTTAATAAAAACTAAACTAAATCCCCCAATATTTGCTTCGCGTCCTTTTTTCAGACTTACGAACCTTATGTATATTAGGTAAAACATGGGTATTAAATATTTGATACGTGCTTTTATCTTATTTTCTCTGACATTTTTCAAATTATTACGCAATAGAGTATATTAAATTTGTGGCCTTTCAACAATGTCTCCGAGTTGAATAATTCGTTTATTTCAGATGCTTATTCTCCAAAACTTTACTACCGATGTTATTTTTTTACTATGAAGCAAATTCTAAGGTTAATTTATGCAGAGCAACAGCGTTTTTATTTCTAAAATGTTTGGTGTTCCTTTTCTTGCATGAAAAACTTTAAAGCTAACCATAGTTTGAATAAAAAATTTTGAGAAATGATTTCCTAATGAAAAATATTTTTATCAAAATTATGGAATGTCTATATCGACATTTGCTTCCAAAACACTTCTAAGTTAAATCAACCGTGTTTCACATTGAAAATCTTCTTGAATATGATTCAATATTTATTTAAATAGAACTTTATATATAATAATAGTGTAGTTAATAATAAATATTTTTTTTCCATTGAAAGATTATCTTATTTTCTCGAAACTGGGAGTGTCTACTTCGATTGTGTTAAGTGAACGTGCATGACTACGTTATAACTTGCATGCATAGTCATGGGGAAAACAAAAATCGATATATGAATCAATACACGACAATATGTTTATAACGAATCCTTACTCTCACTTTATAAACCATTTCATTTTTGCAAATTCAAACGAGTCGATTGCATCTAAAAGTTGGTTCAGGTTCATTAATCTGAAAGGAATAAGTTATCATAAACTACTTTTCATATCGCTTTTGATAGTGGATGCATTCCTGAAACAATTGACAATTAGTGCCTTATAAATGCGCTTCTATCTTCGCTGTATCACAGTTAACTAGCCACAACTTTGCACGAAGTGTATTAATGATTAAGATTTAAAAAAATTATTTTACGCTTGAATGAATGAGAGATGTCGTTTGCCTTTTGCTTAAATTCGCGTGTCTAATGCCAGGTGATAAACTGACAAGCTGACGACCATAATGACAGTGGCCTAGTTCTGGTGTAGGTTACGTGCTTATACCTGGAAGTTATGATGGATGCCGAAAATCGATAACAGTCGTGATTCATCATCTTTCAGTTATTTAAAACCTACTTCTAAAAATGGATTTGGCTCTTTTGATTTTCCTTATAAAGGAATTTCCCGTATACTTTTGTTTCCTAATTGAATTTTGGTTGTGGAAATTAATGCTTTAAAGGAAGTATTATCTGGTAAAATAATTTGTAATAGCAGTTATCTCTCTGAAAATTTGAAGCGTTTATCGTTAGGTGTGCGTTGAAGACATCCGGGTGATGTACAAGCTCTCCAAGGAATTGCTGTGAGGATATTTGCTAATAAAATATATCCTATAATCTAAATTCCGAAACAGACTCTTATTTTCGAAGTACGTTAAATTGAAGGTTATGACCAAAAGTTACATTTAAAAAAAAAGGGGGATATATTCTGGATTTTAGTATTTTAATTTTTGCTTTGTTTTATTTTATGAGCATCGATAAAGTATTGGTTTTATTTGTATGATTGTTTCATCTTTTCAAAAATGTATAAAATGTGCATAATCAAACAGATATATTTTGATTCGTTTGAAAAATTTTGAATTCTGGCAAACTTTTGTGAGGCTTCCCATCTCTTCTGTCTGCCTGCCTTTGTGATTTAAGTTTGTGCTTTTGTATTTATCTTAAACAATTTTAAATAAATTTTCGCATTTTATAGGCCACAAAGCACTTTTCCTAATTTAATTTGCTTCACGATTATTTTTTTTTTAATGAAGTAATATGTTTTTTAAAGCATTTACACCCTGCCGAACCTGGAGTTAACCTCTTACTGCGTAAAACTTCCCCCTATGATTCCATCAAATAAACCCAAAAATCAACGAAAAAATTTAATTTTATCTTTTCCGATTCAATTGCTAATCTTTTAGTAAAATAATTGCAAGTTTCCTATAATATAATTTTGTTGACTAATATTTCCTCCCTCCCTCCCTCCTGATATCATCAACCCATCTCAAAACGATTTAAAAAAGAATAACAGCTCTCATATAAGTAAGATTTTTTAGAATTTTTCTAAAACTTGGTAAAGAACTTGCAGCCTTCTAAATAAATTCCAATTTTATTCAGCTGTTATCTTCTTGTCAGCAACTATTAAAATTTCAATATAACCTGAATGATTTGCTGTAATTGTATGTTGTCTGGTTATAAAACTCTACAAACTCGTTTTCTAGATTCATGTTTTCGCTCTTATATGATTAAAGTATGTGCATTAATTTGTACTCAATAGCTTAACCATCTACTCACTGTGACGAGAAGCCTTCCCTCCTCTGAAAGTCCTTCAACAATGTGGCCTGGACGTTAGAGAAACAAGATTCCAACTCTTAGATGTCGTTCCTGAAGCCTAACTATGGCTCAGAATTTCTAAATTTATTTCCGATAGTCATCATATTTCAATAGTGTAGCGTTAATTCAAATTGCTGTTAATTTTAAAATCCTCGCGTGATGTAGAACTGAAGTTAAAAGAGGCATCAATTTAGATATCTTATCCGTGACTCAGAATTACAGGTCTAGTCGTCAGTAGTCCACTGTCAACTTCTAGAGCGACTTTAATTCGAACAAACAGTGATCAATTTTTTAAAAATATATTTTTAATAACAAATATATATTATAATTCGAAGTATCTTGAAAGTTATCTTATTGGATTTAAATAAAATGCTCGAAGTTTTTCTTTAATTGCAAATTAGTTAATACTTCCATACTTATTTCAAAGTTTCTCAATATCCCTGTTCTAAAGTTATAATCTTGTCTTTCTAATACAGAGTACATATCTTTTATTTGTGATAGTTTTATTTATTACCTTTTTACGTGTTTCATAACGACAGTGGACTTTAAATTAATTATATTATTTCAAAGAACACGAAATGCGTTGAATTGCATAAGAGTAAATAAAGATAGAGAAAGAATAATTCAGAATATTTTTATAACTAATGACTATTAATTTCAATCAGATATGAAATTAAAGTATAGAGCATATTCTTGAAATTTAAAATTCCCTGAAATGGTTTCACTTATAAAATTAAATTTGAATAACTGCATACAGTTTTATTTATTCTGAATAATAGAACTTTTCTAATATTCTTTTTAATGCTGCACTTATAAAGTCAATAACCATTTTAATCCTTTTGTAATATATCTTATCTCTCGATATAAGAGTATTATATGTTTTTATTCATTTGTTATCGATTATTGAAAAAAAAAAAATGCTAACAAGCCTTTTTATTTGATAATGGATAAATCTAAATTTTAGAATTGAAGAAATGTAATTATACGTTTGTCCGGCTTAAAAATTATTCAAATACTTGCCTAATATGCTTGAAGGCTTAAAATTTTTTTTAACTCTATAATAAAAGGATATGATCAGCAAAAAATATTACCTCGTTTAAATAATTCTATTCTAAAGTTGTTTTTGAAGTTATCGTTGCAGATGCTGAAGAAGAAAAATAGAACTGTACTTTCGCTTTTCATTATTCTCTTAAATTGTGCCGAAATTCAATAGAAAAATCGAATGAAAATAAAATTTATTACTTAAATGTAAAATTTTAAATATGACATTTTATTTGATGTAGCTTTCGCGATCATTTCTATATATAACTTATGTCACAAATGATTAATAAAGTTCTGAAAGGTTATCATTTTTTTCACTGTATCTTCTTAAAATCATCTGAAAGAAAAGAAAATCATTTCACAAACTGGATTTGGCGTGTTCCTTGGCGCACACGAATTGGCGAAATAAAACCATATGTACAGCGAACTCTTAGCAACCCGTCATATCCTTATTGAGCAGGTATACGAGAAAGGTGTGTGCCGATTGCATCTTGCGAAACCGGATGACAGTTCTGTTTTCTTACGTATTGTGTTAGTCATTACAGCTGATGCTTTCTCTCAACCTGACACGAGTTATGTGAAAGTTCCTTACCTTGACACAACAATTGTGCTTGGATCTTGAAACACTTCCGTGATATAATTCAATATTCGTCGTGTTTAAATACTAACAAACACTGCGTGCTCCTGGGTTTTTTTCCGTCATCATCACTTTTTAATATTTAACGCACTCATATTTATTTAGGAGAATAACACGTAAAAGTAGTTATTTTCGTTGTGTGCTTGAAAATAGAAACTCACTATCAATCTATAAAGAACAGTGTTTAATTGGATTATCTATTACGAAATCAAAAAAGGTTGAAATTGCTTTGTGATTTTTGTGAAAGAGAACTGAATATATATCTACTATCTGTCTTTGTATTGTATTGATTTTTGTAAAAAGCCAGAGAGAAGAATAGAGAATGCCAAATTTAATTAAAGAACTGCAATGCCCTTTCAGTTTAGATCGGTTGCGCCCCGGCGTGTTTCGTCGGCGACCAGACGGCAGAATGTCTAAAGCAAAGAATGCTACACAAGCCGTGCATAAAGTCATCATGGTGGGCAGTGGTGGCGTTGGAAAATCCGCCCTCACATTGCAGTTTATGTATGACGAAGTAAGTAAATATTTTTTTCAGATTATTTTGTTAATGGAATATAATAAGAAAGTAGATATTATTTTCGGGTGTATATTTATTGGTTTTTATTTCTGAAAATATTCATTAGAAAATGTTTTAGCTTGTATGTCTTAAAATTGTCGTGTTTCTAATTTTAGAAAACTTCATTTAAAGTAACTTTAGTCTATTTCTATATATAATATCGAGAAATTAAGAAATTCTCTTTAGCCAGCTTAAAAAAAATCAAGGGTATCTTTAAATGTATTTTCTTAACCTTAAAACTAAACGATAATTGATTAAATATATGTAATACATAATTTTGCCTGATGTGGTGCAAATTAATTATAGATGTAAAAAGTTAAAAATAGGATATTAATTTTATTCTAGTGCACTTTCTTTAAATGCTTATATAATGAAAAGCTATAAAAGTTGCATTTTTTTCTAAACGAAATTTGAATTTTTTTAAAGTTCTTGTTATAGAATTATTTTCTGAAAACAGTGATTATTTTATTATTAAAATATGTAAATTCTAAGAACTGTTTTCAGTGGGAGCATAGGTGTATTGTCCTGAAACGGATATTTGTTTTGGTAGTATTGTTATGATAAATTTTCATCCGTCTTTCAGTATGATGAATTTGCTGTCAGATCTCAAGATATCATTTATTTTCCTTTAATTCCATGCTGTGCTTTGTTATTAAGGCATCGATTCCATTTTTTAGCAGTTTTTAAGCCAAAAATAGTTTGGCGTGATTTTTTTTTTTTTTTTTTTTATTGAAAATTTTAAAAATTCTATGCATTTCACTGAGCATTAAATGAATTAATGTTTTATGAAAAATATTTGTTAAAACAAATAATTTTGAAACTACAACGAAACTTTTGTTTCTTAGGAAAATGATTGGGTAAGTAATGAGTATCATACGTTTCTTGTTTTATTTTGTTAATTTGTATTACTCTTTCATGCATCTTAAATGTACTTATAAATTATTTTCAATGGGTTTCCCCAAACTGATTTTAAAAATAATCTGAGTTTCTTCTCCATTCTTGATTGATAAAGAATTGGGTAATTTTACATCAATTTTGATGTTTCTTATAAATGTTAAGAATTATGTAAAAAATATGTAAATTAAAATTTAACAACAATGATTTATTTATGCTATGAAAAATATATTTTCTTGCTGTAAAAAATTTTTTAAATACATTTTTTCATATTTTTGAATTTTCCTTGTTTCTTTTAAAAAGTATCTTATCAATATGCATTCGAGAATCGGGATGATTTTAACATAGCAAAAATGTACTCTTATATTTTAATATCCATTGTACATATAGAAGATGCATGAGTAGTGCAAAGAAAAAACTCTTCTAGTGTAATCTATCTCGTGTTTTTTCACTCAACCGTTTTTATAATTTGAAGACTGTTATAATTTGCTGATCTAATTAAATTAACTCATTATTAAAATGCCTTTTTTTCCCCTGTAATATTTTTAACATTAAAATCCTCGTACGTAACAAGCGAATTATATACCCAAAAAACAAAAGCTGATTATTTAACATGTTTTATTAGTTAAGAATTAAATTTTTTTTCTCTTAATGTCTTGGGTATAAAAAAAAACCTTGAAGGGAAAACTATGTTATGGAGCCATAAAGTTCAGTCACTTTGTTTGTAATTTTCATAAATATATATATATATATATATCCAATTGCTTTAAATTGCCCCATGCTAAACTCAAAATACTATGAACATCTTCAACTCCCTACAATTTTTGTTTATAGAATCTGCACTGTCCACCAAGTAAGTATCAATTATCTACGTGTTGTGTTTACAAAGTAGTATGAGATAGGTGCTATAAAAATTTTTATTAATAGTTGACCTACTACTGAACATTATTCTTTTCAAAGTCATTTGTTTGAGAAGTCACACATCGCTGGAGACGTCCTCCTCCTGGCGGTCAAACTGGATATTGCCTGTTGCAAGTCTATCACGACCTTTCGGAATATGACCATTGTTTCAAAATAACACTTTTTTTATGTGATCTTGAAGGAAATAAAAGTCAATGGACTCGGATCAATGCAATTTTGAGAATTATTGCTACTATTTTTGTCAATTTCGGGAATGGTGTGATAACGAACATCATCATCTTGATGCTTCTACCAGTTATTGTTGGAATATGGTAGAATGTATGGCTACCCGAACAAATTCGTTTTTCTTGGAGACAAAACGAGAAATTCTGAGTAAATTAGTATAAGTTACCGTTTAAACTTTCGTAAGATCGAATCCATTTTGATACTGTGACTTTATTTTAAGACCATCTTAAGTGACTTTTCATTCGCACAATATGATTTTAAAATATCGTAACCGCCGCTTAGCCGAATGGTTATGGTCGCGAATTCATAATCAGCATTTTCTCCTCGAATTAAAGGTCCTAGTCTTTATGCCATAAAGACACTTAGTATAGCGGACTGGTGCACATTAATATGTCGAGGCTCCAAATCCACCCTTTGGCGTAGTATGGAAGTTTGGAGGTGGAAGTTCCGACTCGGGTGTTGTCTTCGTCATATGACAAAGGTTCAAAATTATGGGGTCTGTTGCCAACAGTCCTCGTGTTTCTAAGTACGACATTTTTAACAAACATTAAAGATATCAAAATGCTTATTCATTTCCTTGTATTATTTAACCAAGTATTATTTAATACTGAATATTTTTTGTTATTAAGATTTTTTGTAATAATATAGAATACGAGATTTTTACGTTTTTGAAATATGCAGTTAATCTCCACTTTCGGAAAAGCAATCTCACGAACCGGGAGAGCTCTTCGTTAAGTTGAAACCTTACGTCACACACACACACACAAAATCCTTAAAATTAACACGAAAAATATTTTAATGAGTTTATAAATACCTTGTGATTTCCATTTAACATTAATATTGATAAAATTTCCACAAATCCATAAAATAAAGAAAAAAATTTAAGATTTATAGAATTAATTTATGGTGATGAATTAACGAATTAAAATGAGAAATATGTTGCAATAAATTAAAATAGAACTTTTCAAGTGTGCCGCAAAAACACTGCCTATTCCACACATACATGTTTTTCTTTACATTTAAAAGCTGCAGCCTCTTCTGTGAAATTCAAGCATTAAAGTAAAAGTTAAATTCAATAAAAATATCCAGCTTTAATTATCATATAAACCAAGAAACGTTTTAATAATATATATATATAAAAAAAAAAAGCAATGTTGTGTTTTATCCGTGGTAAACTGGATGTGAAAGGGTTTACTGTTGCAGAATGCTGTGAACTAGCTCAAAAAAAAAAAGTTATCCACTCTTTGTTGTAGACTGTTAGATATTGATCAAATATCACGAGGCCTCTCATTTGAGGAATATATTCTTTTGTTTTTCATTGCAAACGTGATCCAGGACAAGGTTTATTCACAACAGCATAGGATTGTTACAAAAACTAAAAAAACTAGTAACTCTTCCCCCTCCATTCTCCCATTTCAAGAACAAAATCACTAAGCATGACCTTCATTTTCCTATTTAAATATTTTGGTGCAGTTCTTGTGGTGTTTTATGGAACACATTTTGAAAATAACATTTAAGGTGACTTTTTCTTTTTATAGCTGCACCACTTCTACACGTGGCTGCGAAACTCGCTGTCATGTGGGACATGTTGACATTTCCGACTTAACTTATACGAGTAGTTATACTGAATGTCAAAAAAAGATACATTTCGTTTGTGTTCGGATTCAGCATTTTCTACTCTTTTAGCTCTTTCTGTTACATTTTGTGACCTTCGTGAGATTAAAAAAATATCAGTTTTTATTTTTCTAACATTCTCAATCTGTCATCATACATTTATTTTTCATGTTAAGAAAATGTTTCAAAATTTTAATACTTCAGAAAAATTTTCATTTTTTTCCCCCTCTGAACTGGCAATCAATAATTTATTCATAATATTGATAATTAAATCTCCGTTTTTTTTTTTTTTTTTTTTTTTTTTTTTTAAGGCTCATTTTGCATTTTCCCGAAGGATGATTTAACTTTTTCGGGGAATGACTCATCTGTAGACGTTTCAAAAGATGAACTTTGATTTATATGTTATTGACTCATTCAATAACATTACTTCCCTCTTTAAAAATTAAATCCATTTATACACCCATTGATCTTGATTGATTTACATTATTTTCTTTATTTTTTTCATTGTAAATTTGAAGTATTCAGTCAATCAAAATCGTACTTTTTTTTTTTAATATTACATTTCATTATCACTCGCATATCAGCACAGCTTTATGCTTAAAAATTTTCGCTTAAAATAATTTTTATGAATGATATAGTAACATTAACTTTGCTTGATTTTATCACTAGTCGCTTAATATCGTTGTTTTATAAGTTTATTAAGAGTTTTCAAAAAAGGATCTTATTCTATTCTCAGAAAATATTTTTCATTTTGTACGGTATCTTCTCGGTTTTTTTTTTAAGTGATATACAATTAAAACTAACTTCCTGTCTCTAAACCATTTTCTTTCTTAAAAATCAATGTGATCACTTTTTTAATACGAGTTGACTAAATCACATCGGTAACCGGGGCCGATCAGAAAAAAATCGAGGACGGTGCAAAGTTAATTTGTGGGACCTTGAAACAAATTTTGTTCAATAAAATAATTTATTTCATTTTGTCATTTATATTACATTGCTGAAATTGGTATAGTATAATTAGTACGTGAAAATATGAATAATCAAATTATATTAACAAAATTAACACATTTCAATCTCACACAAAATCGTTAATGAATTGAATAAACATAATTGCTTCAAATACTTATAAAATACAATTTGGTATGCGACTTACTAGAATAAATTTATAATTTTTGATTGCTTCGAACTGATTTACGTGATATGTATGCTAATGGTGTGTGATAATAATAAAATGTATATATATATTCGAATCAAAACCAGATAGTGGAAAGAAGAAGAAAAAATGAAACTAGTTTGACTCAGCGAATACGTTGCCTTGTGAACTCTCACTGTTCAAAAACCTCTCGGGCTGGAGGGTTTCAACAGATAAACATTACTCACAAATTCAGATTTTGTTTTTCGTGTCAGTCTGGTCATTTTATCATTAAGGCCTAAATATAAATGCCTAGCTTTTTAAAGCTTGAAGTGGTCTCAGTAACCTAGTGGCCATGGTTGCGAACTCGCGGCGGTTGTTATTTCCATAGAGTCGTAGGTTCGTGTGCGGATGGCACTAAAGAACCGCAGTGTAGCAGGGCTGGTGCACTTTAAATCTGTCGGGGTTCCAAGCCCTCCCTTTGGTATGATTACCAGCTTGTAGAGGAAAGTGCCAACTCAGGTGTCATCCTTATCATTTTAGCATAGTTCAGAATTACGAGGTTCGTCGCCAATAGTCCTCGTGTTGCTTTTAAGTGCGACGTTAATAAGCAATCAATCAAATTTAAAGCTTAAAGTTAAAAAATTTGTTCAAAATTCTTAATGTTGCAAGATTATCAAACGTAATGTTTTCGGGAAAAATTTAAGATTTAAAAATATAAAAGTAAGTTTACGCTGAAAGGAAGCATGGAAAAT